>JACXGI010018026.1:0-13798 GCA_016801175.1 Esox masquinongy | reverse complement strand
ATATAGGGGATTCAGCAGGACACATGTACAGATATATAGGGGATTCAGCAGGACACATGTACAGATATATAGGGCACTTCAATTGCATCTCGGTTGTTTCATTTCAAATCCATTGTGGTGGCATACAGAGTCAAAATTAGGAAAATTGTGTCAGTGTCCAAATATTTCCGGACCTAACTGTATAGGGGATGCAACTTCATGTAAATAACACATTTTTTCCTTCTTAAAACTTTTAGTGCCAAGGTCTCAATGTCAACAGGGGTCAAAAAGCAGTTTCTAAGTATTTTCTCCAGAGAGGGCATTTATTTTGACTATAAAATATAACAACAACTACCAGAATGTCAAGAACTATATCTTGATCATTGGTTTTGGTTGCATATACAAACATATAGAATCATCCTGTTATTAATTGGAGGGTAATAATTTGAAAAATACCATTTAATCAATTACACTGTTGGCTGTAATAAGTTCTAGAATAAGAAAAAGTTATAGAATATTTTGTTGCCATCTACATAAAAGCGGAGTTGAAAGAGGTCTATTTTCATGTCATCTAACAAATGTCAATGTGTGGAGTTTGCTAAACAGCATTGGCACAAACCAGTAATTTAGTCAGTTGCATTGGGGTCAAAATGAGATTGCATTGTTAGAAAAGAACACCATACCTACTGTAAAATATAGTGGTCATGGGACTATATGATTTCCATAGGTCCTGGGAGACTTGTTAAGGTCAATTGCATGATTACGAAATTTACCCAGTACCAGGATATTCTGGCCAAAACCCAGTACCAGGACATTCTGGCCAAAGCCCAGTACCAGGTTATTCTGTCTAAAGCCCAGTACCAGGGTATTCTGTCTAAAGCCCAGTACCAGGTTATTCTGTCTAAAGCCCAGTACTAGGGTATTCTGGCCAAAGCCCAGTACCAGGGTATTCTGGCCAAAGCCCAGTACCAGGATATTCTGGCCAAAGCCCAGTACCAGGATATTCTGGCCAAAGCCCAGTACCAGGGTATTCTGGCTAAAGCCCAGTACCAGGCTAAAGCCCAGGATTCCTCTGCAGAGAGGCTAAAACCTGTCTGCAGATGGATCTTACTAAGTCAATAACTCTAAGCACACATAAAAAAATCACATTTTTGAAATGGCCATTTTCTGTTTTAGGACATGAACACTGCTGTAAACCAGTGGTTTGGATTGAAGATGGCTGTCCATAAGTGGAGACCAAAGGACATCAAAGACCTGGAAATGTTATGTAATGTTCTGTTCTTTTCAGTGTTCCCCAAAGTCCTAGTAAATACTATGAAAAGGCCGAGAGTCAATCTAATATGGTAATGATCGTCATTTTGAGTAATGCTAGGCATTACATTACTGACTACTTATTTGTGTAATCGGTAACGACTTAATGTATTCATCCAACCCTGCGTGTGCGTATAGGTGTGTGTGTGTGTGTGTGTGTGTGTGTGTGTCTGTGTTTATCTACCTCCATGTGTGTGTGATTACTTGCATGTGCATGTGTGCATACTCCAGTCTGTATTGGTCAACATGGCTCCCCTGACCACAACAGAGAGAGATGCTAGCCTCACAGACCCAGAGCCCACAATAGTAATGAATCACAGTAAGGGCATAATATACAGCAGCTTTTATCAGAATGGATCTCAGATGGCCTCTAGTGAACAGCCTGACATTACATACAGCCCTCTGGTGGAGCTGTGTCAATACGAGCCGGGAAGCTGTTAAACTGCCCCTCACAATCTGACATCTTTTATATGGACACTGTGTCCCAAATGGCACCCTTTACCACCATAAGGGCCCTGGCAAAAGCAGAGCACTATGCAGAATGTGGTGCTAAAGTCTTCATCAGGAAAGCTTAAGGAAACAATAACAAGAGTGAGAGAAATGTCAAAGTCTTAAATTACCCAGCAGCATGTAGGCTGTACTCTGGGTTTCCCACACAGAATTATTTCTGTTCATTCCACTCTAATGGTTCCAGAATCCTGATGTGTTCCGTTCCTCTGTCAGGAACAGGTTTTATCGGTTCCAGAATCCTGATGAGTTCCATTCCTCTGTTAGGAACCAGCTTAATTAATTTCAGAATCCTGAATTGTTCCGTTCCTCTGTTAGGAGCATGTTTCATCATTTCCAGAATCCTGATGTATTCCGTACATCTTTCAGGAATAGGTTCAATTGGTTCCAGAATCCTGATGTGTACCGTTCTTCTCTCAAAACTGTGTTTTATGGGATCCAGAATCATGATGTGTTTCTTTTCTTTGTTAGGAACAGGTTTTTATCAGTAACCAACCCATATGCCATGTCAGAGCCCTCCAGCTCAGAGGTTTGTTTGAATCATCTGTAGGGGATTTATCCTACATTGGTAAAGTAGAGGGGATTGGGGTGGACAATTTACAGGTCTTTCAGTGTATTGTAACCCTCTGATATGTTGTTCTCTAAGGTCTTGAACCACAGAGAAATTCTCTAGACAAACGTTTCAACAAGCTTCCTGACCCAGCCTCGATAAAACCACACTGTAACATGGACCTTCACATACATTCATACTGTCCGGTTTACTGCAGGTTTTCATCCTATATGATGTAGCCTAAAGCTGAACAACACCTACTACAGCCTATTCAGGTTTCTACAGTAAGAATCAACAAGCATCAATTACTGTTGTTAAAAGATAGCAGACTCTTTCAAAGTCACAGGATGTCAGATCCATCCACCTGCCCCTTCAGATAAGTTGCACCTTGACAGGTCGGGATTTGCTCTACGGTCCCATTTTTTCTCCCCCTCCACTATAACGACACAGGCTACATTCCAGCGGTCCACTGTAATCCTCAGGACTGTTATAATACTCCCAGGTCTCCCAGCAATCATCAGTGAATAAATAATGACAAGTAATGGAGCCCTCAACTCTACATGACCTCCCTGGACCTGCTGAACGGTGCTAAAGAAGCAGGGGAAACAGAACTGACATGACAGCACGGCTACACTTACTGTGAAAATCCTTTAGCTTGCTATTTCCCATCTGCCACCTGTCACAATGTCAGGGCTCTCCAGCCCTGTTCACCTCAACCCTAACCCAGGGCATCTCATTCAAATAATTAGCTGGCTGATATGCTGAATCAGTCAGGTCAGTTGAAACCGCAGTTGGAGAAAAAAGTCTACAGGAAAAGACATATTTACTTCTGTTCTGCAGCATTGGTCAGGGCTAGACCAGGGGAAGACCAGGGATCTGGTCACCTCCACCCAAGCACTGTAATGATTCATCTGCTCATCAACCACAGACAGCGAGACAGATAGACACCCAACTCTTTGTCCACCTATTACGCTCCTGTGCTTAAACTACAATAGTAGAGAACAGGATCTGTCTTTTTTCCTTCCCTCTCTCTACCACCATGTACAAATATACTAGAATTGGGAGAGAGGAATGTAATTTATACTAGCCTGTTGGCTTGTGCCCCATAATGAAAGTCTAGGAGGAATGGCACAGTGGTGAAAGTGCAGCGAGAAGCACATATTTGGAGGCTGGGATGGAGCTCGCAGTGAAGGATTGGTGCTGGGTCATGGAGGCCTGGCTGGAGGGCTTTAAGTAAACACAGGTGTTGAGGAGCAAGTGACTGGGGTTACCCCCATCCAGTAGCTAAAGAAACACTCACAGTCACGCTTGGAGGACGAATAATACCTCAACAAATAACGCCAACAGAGACGGACATGTTTAAGATTCCCTCCATCGACAAATCTCTTATCAAGGCTGATTTGACAGGATTAACAAGCCCTTCATTAGGTCAGTGGGAATTAGGACTAATGACAGGGCCTCAAACTATCGGGACAGATTCTGGGAGGCAAACTAGAATTGTTGCCATCTTGTGTTGGTGGAGTGCTCTAGGGCCTCCAATGTCAGCCAGGAAACGATCATAAAAGGAAAGTCGCACTAATGCTTATCATCTGGATTCATTCACAGAAATAATGAATCATCATTTTTAAAGGCAACCAAACACAGACACACACACTAGCACGCATACTCACAGGTGGTGTACCCCACTAGGTGACCTTTAACCCTAGAGAGGTAATAGGTCAAATCAGAGCTTCACAAGACAGAGAAGGAACAATGAAAATGACTTGATCAGGAGTGGAGCTCAGAGCAGAGCATGGAGATGTCTCAGATTGAACCAGCTGTCAGGGTCTCTCAGCTAGTTCTCCTCCGGTTTGTTTGCAGGCGTTAGCATGAGGGATGAAATATTCTCTGTTTGCTCTCCACCATTTCATCCAAGTTTTAACACCCGTAAAGAGTTTTTGTATCTTCTCTCAAACCCCAGAGAGATCTTCTCTAAAAATGTATGAAGCAAATGGCTTCAGAATGTCTATGGTGATACCTAGCCTACCCTTCGATATGACTCGACCACCAGGTGTCCTTCTTTTCTCCTTTCCTTCTTCTTCTTGGCAGTCATTTCTTTCACTGCTGTAGTTCATGGGCCCTGAACATAAGCACAAAGGGTTGAATAAGGAATAAAGGAAAGTTGTGTGTAGAGCAGAGCACCTGATAAATCGAGGAATGTGTGACAAATGTAGTGTAGTTGTATCAGCCCAGATCCCACGCCATGGGTCCACACCAAGAAGAAACCTGTCAAGTCAGCAATGCTAAAACTGCACAGACAAAAGACTTCTGCTGAAAAACTCTGCATGAACGGTTAATGCAGAGGTTAGCGAGTAATCAACGTTGGGTAGTAGATGTAAAAATGGCTGTCTCTTGGAGGATATGGACCATTTGTGGAGGTCAAACCTGGCAGTAGTCAGTGCATTCCCGGGCAGATTTTTTCTCCTCGCTTTAAACCTGCCGGAAGAAATACAGAGTTGGAGGGGATCTGCTTGCTTTGGAATGGTGACCACTAGTCGGATGATAGGAGATGGGCCAGCACAACTCTGATACATTTGGAATGGTGACCACTAGTCGGATGATAGGAGATGGGCCAACACAACTCTGATACATTTGGAAGGATTACCACTGGAAAGATGTTAGGAGTTGGGCCAGCACAACTCCGACACCTCAGACCTGAGTCACTACTAACTAAAAATATTCAAAAGAATACAATTTTGGCAACTGATATCTGGGATAAAGTGAGGTAGAAGGGATATGGCCAGATGGCAATTAGCCTGGTAAATCAAGTAGCCCTGTAGATCACGTAGCCTGGTAAATCAACTACCCTGCTAAATCAACTAGCCGTGTATGACACATAGCCAAGTTGATTAACAAGTCTGTCTCCCTTATTCAAACTCTGTTACTCTGTGGATTGACGTTTACACTTCGCTGGACGTCTAACAGTAGACAGCCCCACCTGCCCTTGCCACCTTCCCTCTGGGAATCCACTTTGAAACCGGATGCAGTTCTGATTGCCATCAAGTCCTGGTCAAACTTACAACAGCTGCCCCCTGGGCCATTGATTCAGCTTCAGGGGATCGGTGAACAACTTTTCCCCCTTGCAGGGTTGATATTACCTACAATTCAAAGTAAACTGTAGTCACACATCTAATGTTGTTGTCAGTGAAGTGTCACATTAAATCAACATGACGACAGCTTTGTGGCACATTCAAATCTCTTTAGCTATGCAATCCTAGTAAAAGTCCAGCCTATCTACAGTAAGTTAGCACAAATCATCAGTGAGCTAAATAAATATTGTTAACTAAATAAATACAGAGCTGAAAGGTGTCCCCTGGTGATTGTCTTTCATGCCCATCAGGTTCTTTGCAGGCTAAAGCAATAATACTTGAATTCAGAGCATTTCTATGTCAAAAGATCTTGTGACCTGAGTCTAAGCCAAAATATCCTAGATCAGACATGTTCTGCTGCCCCTGAAAGGAGGTAAAGCAGACAAAAGCACTTTCATGTGTGGGATAATTTATTCCACTGCCACTCGCTAGCTTCAGTCTGACTACTTTAATAATTTGATATCTTGCTAGCAGTTGCAATTTAAACTCAAAATTATGTAAATACTGCAGAAACACACTTTTCCGGATTTTCTGAGGAAATGCACTAATGCACCCCCATACCATCCTGGACACTGGCTTTTGAACTGTGCGCTGATAACAAGCTGGATTCGTCAGATTCATCAGACCACAGGACAGTTTTCTACTTCGCCTCAGTCCATCTTAAATGAGCTCGGGCCCAGAGAACGTGGCAGCATTTCTGGATCTTGTTCATATATATGGTTTCTTCTTTGCATGGCAGAGTTTTAACTTGCATTTGTGGATGCAGCAACGTAGTGTGTTCTTAGACAATGGTTTTCAGATTAGTTCATGAGCCCATGCAGTGATGTCCACTACAGAATCATGTCTGTTTTTAATGCAGTGCCGCCAGAGGGCCCGAAGATCACGGCCATCTAATACTGGTTTTCGGCCTTGTCCCTTGTATACAGAGATTATTTCAGATACTCAGAATCTTTTAATGATATTATGTACCGTACATGATGAGATCCACAAACTCTTTGCAATTTTACGTTGAGAAATGTTATTCTTAAATTGTTACACTATTTGCCTGCACAGTCTTTCACAGACTGGTGAAGCCCGCCCCATCTTTACTGCTGAAAGACTCATCCTCTCTGGGATTCTTTTTTCATTCCCAATCATGTTACTGATTTCTTGTCAATTAACCTAATTAGTTGTGACATGTTCCTCCAGGTTTATTTTTTAGCTTCTCCAGTACTTTGTTGCCTCTGTCACAACTTTTTTAAAACGTGTTGCTGGCATCAAATTCAAAGTGGGCATATGTTTTCAAGAAACAATAAAATGTCTCAGTTACAACATTTGCTGTCTTTGTACCACTTCCTATTGAATATAGAGTTTAAATGATTTGCACATCATTGCATTCTGTTTTTCTTTACATTTCACATTTTTGGAAACAGGGATGTACTTTGAAAAAAATCAGTAGATATTCGGACAATTTGCATATACTAAAACTTGAAACACTTACTTTTTGTAGAGCCCTGTGTGACCACCTGCCAGCAAGGCTAGAAAAATAAAAATCCTACCTGCCAATGCCAAAATCCATGAGTGGAGGGTATTAATTCCAGCCCCATAAAAAATTATTCTTGGTCAGTGCATCAATACAATGATGTGGGGGGAAAAACATGATACTATACTGTATTGTAACATTCTCTGTCTATTCAAGAGTAAAACATTTTTTTACTTACCTATTTTTATAGTTTTTTTGAAAGGCTTTAATTGACAGGGGGAATCAGAGGGAGGCAAGCAGGGACAGGCAGTGAACCCTGGTCTCCAGCAGGGGTCCCACAGTGGATCTACATGGGTCCAGGAGTGCCCCCAAAGGACCACAGCAACGCTACATTCTTAGAATCATTGAATTCTTGACATTGAAGGAATGTTTCTCATCATTACTTCTGGACACTGTGTTGTTATTACAGGATGTGATGGAACACACACACACAGAAACAAACACAGAAACAAACACACAGACACACACAGACACAGACACATTGACTTGGAATACTGCGGCGTCTGAGTTTAACCTGAAAAAATACCCCTCTTTGTTTAAATAAATGAAAGTGTTCCCATTTGTGCTCACCTAACTATGCACGGACCTGCACTCTGAATAATGATTCATCTCCCAAACGCTCCCCAAGTCAATGGGTCTGTTTGCACAGCTGAGAGGAGCAGCCATGTTTCCAGAAGGAGAGATATATAAATATATATGCATATATATATATATATATATATGCTATATATATGCATATATATGCATATATATATCGGACTCAGGGCAAGGACATTGAGCTCTAACTTAGCTACCATTTTACCACCTTTGCCAAAGTAATTTGATCCGTACCAAGCCCCACCAATCTATCATTATATAGCTGACGTTTCCATTTTTCCAAACAAAGCCAGAATTTGTTACAGCAAATCATTTCAGTCTATAATTAATGGAATGTCATTAAAAAGTTATTTGCAGCCGGGAGTCTAACATTCCTGATTAATTTTTGTCTTTTACTTTAAGTTAGCAAATAAATAGAGAGTAAATTTGCTAAATGAACAAGTGTTCTAAGGGACCTTGAAAAGACGTGGAAGCAAATATGAGTATAACTCCACTTACAGTCATGCTTGCAGGTGGTCCCGAATATCGAACCCACTACCCTGGCATAGCAACCACCATGTTCTACCAACTCCGCTAACGGCTAATATAGGCCTATTATTGCTCCTTTTGTTCTGAAAGAAATATTTGAATTTGAACACGTTTTTAAGGCAGTTTTCAATATAGCCTGGCAGATGGGAACTTTCAATAATACCAGCGATTTCTTGAAAATCAACACGTAGGCTAGTACTGAACTTGGCATATTTTCTCTGAGTTACTTGGGGGGAAAATAATCTTATGGAAAATATTATTTTGGGCCTTTGGACGTCAGGGGAAATTCCACCCAGCATGACAATTTACTTTATTTTGGAGTTTTTTTAAATCCTCTGTCACCTCTGATTACAATGAGCTGAATGTATCAGTTACACATGTGCTGCTTCTCACACCATAACCCCTCCGTCAGACCAAACTACTCAGCCCAACCTGAGACCCTCATTGTGCATTGTGTCCGGTCTTCAGCTAATAGGGAGGTTATAACTGTGCATTACATTCCAGCATGAACGTGACAGGAATGAAAAGACTGAAATTAATCCATGTGCATATCAATGTATTCAAATAGTGGCTACATTTTAAGTGATGTATAGATAAAATGTCTTTGTTCTGGAACAAACGCTAGCATTATGCACGCTGAGGTGTAAAAGAGCGTTAGAGCACATTGTAGAGTTCGCTGTAGAGCACGCTCAGTCCGTCAAAAAGCCACAAAGGAACAATGAAACTTCCCTTGAACTAGCCAGGCAAGAGTCAGGAGATTCCGCTGGCCTATTTATGAGCAGCTTAGCCTACAGCAACTGGCAGTGTAGCTGAACAACTTATCAGTCTACGGTAAATTGACTGAGAAGTGAGAACACACTTAATTTGCATGAACAACCTGGGGAGTAACTAGGATTCACTTTCATGTTCAGGGACAAAGCGACATACTTTTCACTTTGCCAGCTCTGGGATTTGATTTAGCATGCAGTCTAGATGCTCTAATTGCCAAGTTGCCTGCCCAGTTCAACAGAGTTTGTCCCCGGAGCCGCATTCGGTCTTCTATTATGTGTGAAAGACCGTACACATATTTGTATGTTTCCTTGATGTCAAAATAAGCAAAATAGTCCTCTACCTACCGTTTTGAGTACCGTAATTTCCCGTTTATAAACCGTGGCTTATACACAGATTTTGCAAACATTTTCAACCACAGCGTTTAAAATATATGGGTGCTGTTAATACACGAGTTTACATTTTTAAAACCGTTTCCACCAGCGAACTTTTTCACAAATGATTGCTTGACGACGTAGAGGTCTCAGAAAATCATGTAGCAAATATGATACAATTGGCGTTACAGGGTTTTCAAAAACATCTTATTCTTCAACAAATTATTTCGGTAGCGCCCTATGACAGATGTTCAATATTAATGTACAATGTATGCATGCGTCAATTGGGTATGGCAAGGTATGGTAGCTGCCATACTTTGGAATCGGTCGTTTTATAAAATAAAAATAAGAAACAAATTGCAAAAATTGATGGGCTCATCGTTTTCTCATGCTCATCGTTTTCTCACATGTGCACGCAATATGATGATATAATGTATCTAGCCTATTAATATTGCACGTTTGGAGTTTGTGCATGTGTATTTGTGACCATGTTATGTACTACGTAGCTACACTTAAACATAATTCGCGGCGGGAAGAAAAATCTGAGGATGCTAGTAGGCAATTAACGAGCATCAAACAAGAGATTAAATGAATGCTTTTGGACCTGTGAACTGTGTGACCGGGTGCGGTGCCCCGTACTTGAGAGGCAACTTGGACTTTAAGGAGTACTTACTGAAATTGAAAGTTTTGCACTGTATGGTCATTTTATGCTTATATTATTACATTCTACTGTAGGCAAGAAAATACAACATTGATTCATAACAAACCCGTTAGTGAAAATGAGTGTCATTGAGTGAACCTGTTCTTTCTTCAATGATTTTCGACAGTGTGTAATTTGTTATGGAAGCATTTTGTCCAGCTGCTTTAGATAAGTGCCCAACAGTCTGTACAACTGATGTCCGTGGTTGTAGGTTTTTTTTCCAGTAGCGAATGAATTCAAACATGTTATTGAAGACTGATATCAGCCTGCGTGGTCGGGCCTTAGTACTTTTAAACTACAACAAATGTGCCTATTTTGTGCCACATATTACTTGTGTTTTGCTGTTTTGGAGAGCCCTTGACAACCTACAAGAAATTAGCATGTAATCCAATGCATTTCTTTATTTTCAGTGAAGCTTAAACAAATGACTAATGATAATTAGACTTCCGCTCTATGCCCGTGCTTGACACTGAAATATGCGCCAAAATAGACACGATGAAACGTGTTTTCACCGCTCTCTCTAAGTTACGCATTACATACATTAGGCATTGTGAATGAGACAGAGAGCTATACATCTGTTAAACCAGTTTTCAATAGCATAGTAGATCCTTGACGTCATGTCACATTGCCATACCTTGGCTTTTGCTGAAATAACGCCCCTGGATGTATGTACGAGTCATAACTCTCCGGGCAAATGTGGTTTACATATGGGTGCGGTTAATACTCGGGTTTGTATACATACAAAGCTATAAAATTAATGGTGCGGTTTATACACGGTGCGGATTGTAAACAGGCAATTACCATTTGCTTGCTTATTATCTTGCTTTTCTGATTAGTTCTGATTAGTTTTAGTAATTTTTATATATTTCCAAAATTAGGTGAGAACATATATTTTGTGCTGCAGTTAATGATGCCGTTGAAAATTCTCATAACAGCCATTTTATTGATAGACTAAACGTATATCCAGCAGGTGGTCAGTGCTGGAGGCTGCAGAGGGATGTGTTCACCGTCATCCCTCACATCCCTCCCCTCAGGCCCAAAGTCTCTGATGTTTGATTACTGCTGGAGGTGGGGACTGTACCTCTCAGTCCACCCGTGCCTGATACCCCCCCAGGCCCTCCCTGGTGCAGGGGTGGAAGTCAAGCCCCCGGGCCCTCCCTGGTGCAGGAAGTCAAGCCCCCGGGCCCTCCCTGGTGCAGGAAGTCAAGCCCCCGGGCCCTCCCTGGTGCAGGAAGTCAAGCCCCCGGGCCCTCCCTGGTGCAGGGGCGGAAGTCAAGCCCCCGGGCCCTCCCTGGTGCAGGGGCGGAAGTCAAGCCCCCAGGCCCTCCCTGGTGCAGGAAGTCAAGCCCCCGGGCCCTCCCTGGTGCAGGGGCGGAAGTCAAGCCCCCGGGCCCTCCCTGGTGCAGGGGCGGAGGTCAAGCCCCCGGGCCCTCCCTGGTGCAGGGGCGGAAGTCAAGCCCCCGGGCCCTCCCTGGTGAAGGGGCGGAAGTCAAGCCCCCGGCCGTAAAGCTACAAGACAGTGCTGTCATCTGCTTCGTAGTGTTCTGCCCTGCGCTGTGCTCTAGTGAATTACGGATGTGTTTTTATGCGTCCCAAACAGCACCCTGTTCTCTCTATCCTTGTTTCCTAGTTCAGGCAATACAGATGAAGAATTAACGGTATGCTTGTTTCCTAGTTGAGGCAATACAGATGAAGAATAAACAGTATGCTTGTTTCATCACATCACCTGGACCGGAGAGGGAACCGTCCCAAATAGCACCCTACTCCCTATATAGTGCACTACCGGGACCATAGGGCTCCGGTCTAAAGTAGTGCACTACCGGAACCATAGGGCTCCGGTCTAAAGTAGTGCACTACCAGGACCATAGGGCTCCGGTCTAAAGTAGTGCACTACCAGGACCATAGGGCTCTGGGTCTAAACTAGTGCACTACCGGGACCATAGGGCTCCGGGTCTAAACTAGTGCACTACCGGGATCATAGGGCTCCGGTCTAAAGTAGTGCACTACCGGGACCATAGGGCTCCGGTCTAAAGTAGTGCACTACCGGGACCATAGGGGTCTAGGTCTAAACTAGTACACTACCGGGACCATAGGGCTCCGAGTCTAAACTAGTGCACTACCGGGATCATAGGGCTCCGGTCTAAAGTAGTGCACTACCGGGACCATAGGGCTCCGGTCTAAAGAAGTGCACTGAAACAGCGTGCCATTTGGTTAGCAAACCTTTTTGAGACTAGCATTGCTTACTGACAAAATGAATAAATCCAACTGATGAGTAAACAGGGAGATGTCACCAGAACCCCCAGTAAAACACACTACCTAGCTAGTTAATACACATTAGCTAGTAACTGCTACTTCCTTTACTACACACTATCAAAAGACTGGTCACAACAACAATAAAAGACTGGTCACAACAACAATAAAAGACTGGTCACAACAACAATAAAAGACTGGTCACAACAACAATAAAGTTGTTCACTGTGAATTGGACACTATTGATTTGACCAAGTCACTCAAACGAGATGATTTACTGAACGTATATATTGGGTTGATCAGTAAAATATCTATTGTGTTGCCAATTCCTTTGCATTCTTAGGGTTATAAGACTGTCTGAGAAAATGGTAGAACACATCAAGATGTAACAGAGCTTTCCGATGATGATGAAACAGCTACATTTCTACTGATGGAGACATTACTTTTCTCTGGTTTAATGCTCCTCATAGAGATTTATGGAAAAATGAACAGAATCAACAATGGAGAGAATCATTACTACTGGTCAAACAAATAAACACATTAAATAGGAATTCATAGTAAAGACAACATTAGATTGACCAGCAATCCACAAGTCACTCAAGCACGCCTCCCTTGTCTGTCGTCTGTTGTAAACGGGGCAAGCCGTGCCCTCCTCTAGAACACCCCTGTAATGCAGCACTAGGCTGCCTGACGAATATGATCAGTGTCAGGACAGGGTGATCAATGTCAGGACAGGGTGATCAATGTCAGGACAGGATGTGTGTTCTTGTCTACTGTCATCTTAATGCTGTGGTTGCTGTTACCACCAGGGCTCCCCTCCCTGGTCCCACTACCACTGGGGCTCCCCTCCCTGGTCCCACTACCACCGGGGCTCCCCTCCCTGGTCCCACTACCACTGGGGCTCCCCTCCCTGGTCCCCCACCACCGGGGCTCCCCTCCCTGGTCCCACTACCACTGGGGCTCCCCTCCCTGGTCCCACTACCACCGGGGCTCCCCTCCCTGGTCCCACTACCACCGGGGCTCCCCTCCCTGGTCCCACTACCACCGGGGCTCCCCTCCCTGGTCCCACTACCACCGGGGCTCCCCTCCCTGGTCCCACTACCACCGGGGCTCCCCTCCCTGGTCCCCCACCACCGGGGCTCCCCTCCCAGGCCCCTGGTCCCCCACCACCGGAACTCATGCTCACACAAAGACCACAGCCTGGCTTGATGTGGTGCAAACAGTAATAAAACAGAGGAGCACAGGGAGAGAAAAGAGGAGAGATGTCTGTCATCAAAGGGTTTTCATTCAGGCATCAAAGTGGATCCAGGCTGTTCTGAAACTATGAGGGTGATTCCAGTATTGTGGACATAATAGTTGACCACCATGTCACAATAATGGTGTCTCACAACCTTTAACTCAACTTTTGATGTACAGTATGTGTTTATAGCCCCCCTTGGGGGACCGTATAACCCAAAACACAAACTTAAAAAAAGGCAGGTTAAAGAAAAAAAGAAAGCTGATTGGAGGGCTCTACATTTACCTATTTCTGAAGAAGCATGTCAACTCCAAAGATTTAAAAATGTAGGCACGTTCATTCTGTCA
>JACXGI010018024.1:0-13753 GCA_016801175.1 Esox masquinongy | reverse complement strand
TCCCTCTCTCTCTCCCCTTTTCCTCCCTCTCTCTCTCTCTCTCTCCCCCCTTCCTCCCTCTCTCTCTCTCCCCCCTTCCTCCCTCTCTCTCTTCCTCTCTCACTCCCCCCTTTTCCTCCCTCTCTCACTCCCCTCTTTTCCTCTCTCTCTCACTCCCCTCTTTTCTTCCCTCCCTCCCTCTCTCTCACTCCCCTCTCATCCTCCCTCTGTCTCTCTTCCTTACTGTGTGTGTGTATATGTGTGTGTCTCTTCAATCACTTTCACTCAGGGAGTTTTCCAGTGATAGCCACCAGGCAGGCTCCGATGGGGACGACGTTCTGGGGAGCAAAGTGCTGAAGAGGTTCAAAGGTTGCAGCATGTCCACTTGGAAGGACGAGCACTTCGTCAAGCTTGTGGACCCCCCCGCCCCCGGCTCCGGACCCAACAAGGTGACCTACAAAGGTTCTGACCTGGGATCACTGAGTGGCTATCTGGCCTACAGCAAGACTGGAACAGCACAGGTATATCCCGTTTTGTTTTTTAACATTTAATGAACTTTTATTTAAGCAGGGAATGTGGAGCACCACAGTTAATTTTAGTCTTTTTATAAAATAAATGCATTAATTGCAGTTAGTGGGGACCTTTACCTTCAAGCACAACTGTAACCTCCACTTTTCATAACTCTTAATCATGCTACTGCTGTAATTATGAATGGATTATTGCTGAATATTGAGGACCGCACCAACGTCCACTTGGATCTTGGTTTCCACAGGGTGCCATCCTCCACGGCAACTACGGCGAAGTGGACGACCTGAACAAACTGCAAGATAAGAACATTGCCTTGGAAGGACGGGTCCTTCTGGTCAAAGCCGGCAAAATTTCCTTTGCCGAGAAGGTGAGCCTGATCCGCACGGAGACCGCCTTGTCCGGTCAGGGTGTTCATAAGAATACCGCTGCATTTGAACAGTTATTGATTCTATTCTATTTATTTGGACGTTTGGTTTCGTGTCCTTTTTTGATTGGTAGTTCCGGTAGGGCCCTTATGGATTTGATTGGCTAAGACACTGTGATGTCATTGAGGTTTGTTAAAGTGTCCTGTTCCTTAATCTCTGTTTTTCCCTCAATTTATTTGTCCTTCTTTGCTCTGTTCTGCTTAGGTGGCCAATGCAGCCAAGCTCAACGCCAGCGCAGTTCTCATATATCCAGACTACACCGGGATCGGAGGGTCTACTCAGCTTTACGGCCATGTGAGCGCTGCGGCCATTTTGTTTGAATTTGCGCGTGAGCCGAGTTTATGTTCCTGTTGTTAGCTGTGTGCAGGGCTACAACGCAGAGGTCACTGTTCACCGTGTGATTTTTGTCTCCGGCGTCTCCGTATCCAGGTCCATCTTGGCTCCGGTGACCCTTACACCCCCGGGTTCCCCTCGTTCAACCACACCCAGTTCCCCCCCACCAAGTCCTCAGGCCTGCCTACTATTGTGGCCCAGACCATAACCACTGACATGGCTGCCAACATCATAAGGTAGGCCCGCCATGACTGATTCCAGCTCTACTTGAAGTTGTTTTTGTCATTGATGCCGGTTGTTTAACGTAGTAACTAAAAACGGGTAAAGAAAACTATTTTTTTGTTTTTTTTGTTTTGTAAGTCAGGAATCAACTTGGTTATAGAATACAGTGGATATAAAAAGTATATGCACCCCTGTTAAAATGCCAGGTTTTTGTGATGTAGAAGAATGAGACAAAGATAAATCATGTCAGAACTTTTTAGACTTGTAATGTGACCTATAATGTGAACAATTCAATTGAAAAACAAACTGAAATCTTCGAGGGGGAAAATGAAAAATAAAATCCTTACAATAACCTGGTTGCATAAGTGTGCACACCCTCTTAACTGGGGATGTGGCTGTGTACAGAATTAACCAATCACATTCAAACTCATGTTAAATAGAAGTCATTACACACCTGCCATCATTTAAAGTGACTCTGATTAATCACAAAGTTCAGCTGTTCTAGTAGGATTTTCCTGACATTTTCTTAGTTGCATCTCAGAGCAAAAGCCATCGTCCGCAGAGAGCTTCCAAAGCATCAGAGGGATCTCATTGTTGAAAGATATCAGTCAGGAGAAGGGTACAAAAGAATTTCCAAAGCATTAAATATACCATGGAACACAGTGAAGACAGTCATCATCAAGTGGAGAAAATATGGCACAACAGAGATATTACCAAGAACTGGATGTCCCTCCAAAATTGATGAAAAGACAAGAAGAAAACTAGTCAGGGAGGCTTCTAAGAGGCCTACAACATGTGACAACAATCTCCCGTATTCTTCATGTGAATGGGCTATGGGGTAGGGTGGCAAGACGGAAGCCTTTTCTTACAAAGAAAAACATCCAAGCCCGGCTGAAGTTTGCAAAAACAAACATCAAGTTTCCCAAAAGCACGTGGGAAAATGTTATGGTCTGATGAAACCAAGGTTGAACTTTTTGGCCATAATTCCAAAAGGTATGTTTGGCGCAAAAGCAACACTGCACATCACCCAAAGAACACCATACCCACAGTGAAGCATGGTGGTGGTAGCATCATGCTTTGGGGCTGTTTTTCTTCAGCTGGAACCGGGGCCTTGTCAGGGTGGAGGGAATTATGAATAGTTCCAAATACCAGGCAATTTTGGCACACAACCTTCAGGCGTCCGTTAGAAAACTGAAGATGAAGAGGAAGTTCACCTTTCAGCATGACAACGACCCAAAGCACACATCCAAATCCACAACAGCATGGCTTCACCAGAAGAAGATTAACGTTTTGGAATGGCCCAGCCAGAGCCCAGACCTGAATCCAATTGAACATCTGTGGGGTGATCTTGAAGAGGGCTGTGCACAGGCGATGTCCTCGCAATCTGACAGATTTGGAGCGCTTTTGCGAAGAAGAGTGGGCAAATATTGCCACGTCAAGATGTACCATGCTAATAGACTCCTACCCTAAAAGACTGAGTGCTGTAATAAAATCAAAAGGTGTTTCAGCAAAGCATTAGTTTAAGGGTGTGCACACTTATGCAACCAGGTTATTGTGAGTTTTTTTATTTTACCCCTCAAAGATTTCAGTTTTTCAATTGAATTGTTCATGTTATATGTCACATTAAAGGTGGAAAAAGTTCTGACATGATTTATCTTTGTCTCATTCTTTTACATCACAAAAACCTGGCATTTTAACAGGGGTGTGTAGACTTTTTATATCCACTGTATATTGTTCTATGGAAATAGAAAAGTATACACAACGCAACATGAGGATGTGTTTTAGTTAGACAAGACCAGAACTGTTGCCAGTGACGCAAAGTTTCAACAGTCTTCATAAGGTGAAGGTGTTGGTTCTAATTTAAAGATCTGATCTGGTCAGCACACCATTTTTAAGTGTTTGGTTGACTAGTCTACCTAGTGGAAAAATAAAATGGTGACACTTAGTGCTGGACAAAAAGTCCCATAAATGTTGTTTTTATTTTTTTTATCCAGTGGACACATTAACAAAACATGAACATACAGTTTGAGTGTAACCATCCCTTGTACTTTAAGTGTTAACTTTTAAAACTGATCATGGATTAATGTCTAATGTTTTCCCACCAACTCTTTGTCCTGTTTTCCCAGGACACTCGGTGGACACAGTCCCCCGTCAGGTTGGGAACACATTGGGAAACTGGGAGCCGACAGCGACATGGTCACGGTGGTAGTCAACAACGTTCTGGCTGACAAGAAGATCACCAATGTGTTTGGGGTCATCAAAGGCTTTGTGGACCCAGGTATGGTTGACCTGTGGCGGGGGAAAAGGTTATTGGGTTACTGGATGGCAGCTGGGGTTCGTTCCATTTCAAATGCGGTTAGCCCTGTAGATTGAAATGTAGTGATCTGAAACAATGGGAAATTTTTCATTAAATGAACACAGTTTACTTTTATTATCCTAACAAAGGATTTGCCCCCAACCTTAGAGGTTAAATGCTATTTTTTTAGTGTTACACATCTCATTGGCAAATACTGAAAATGGGTAATTCATGCCCTTAAATATGCCATCTCCGCCTTCTGTGTTGTAGATCGTTACGTGGTTCTCGGCGCCCAGAGGGACGCGTGGGGGCCAGGCTTTGCCAGCTCCACTGTGGGCACCAGTGTGTTGGTGGAGCTGGCCCGTGCCATCTCGGACATGGTGAAAAACGGTGGGTGGTGACGCCAGGCCGAACCATAGGAATGACATGGGGCAGCCGGCAGACATACAATTCTGTGCCGTGTCAGGTTTTCAATCCATTCCTGGACGTCTGTTAATGATCAGCCTAGTTGATTAGGTTCATTCCAGCCTTGATCCATACATCTCTGGGAGCTTTATGTCAATCGAAAGAAATCACACTCTTAAGAGGGAAGGGGTGGGGGGGGGTGCATATTTGCCAAGTAAGTGTATATGTACCAGGAATTTCACCCGGGCGAAGCTCTGCCAATGCCGTCCTAAAACGAACAGTTCGCAGAGACTGAAGAACGCACCCACACTGCAAACACAGTGCAAACACAATGGAGTGGTTCCACATTGATAGCACACCTCTCCAGCCTGCATGGAGGCAACTGGTCAACTGTGAATGTTCGTCCTCGTGGCTAACCCTGTCTTCCTCGTGACAGATGGCTTCAAGCCCAGGAGGAGCGTGGTGTTTGCCAGCTGGAGTGCCGGAGAGTATGGTAGTGTTGGCGCCACCGAGTGGTTGGAGGTGAGAAACGGAAAACACACTTCATGTCTAGGCAAACCGCAGGAGAAAGGGTTGTTTTTTTTTAACCTACATTTCTCAAATGTTCTTTTGTTTTCAGGGTTATTTGTCTTCTTTGAACATGAAGGCGTTCTCCTACATCAACCTGGACAGAGTCGTAAGCGGTGCGTAAAGTGTTTTACGTTTATTTCTTATAAATATGTACATATCCAGAATGCATTTTGTTTGGTCCACATTACAACAGGGAAGTGACGTGGTCGTGTTAAACCGTAGGAACGATATGTGAAATTGTTTCCTCATTTTAATGATGTGATCTCTGTCTCTCAGGTTTCAAACATCCAAAAGCCTCGGCCAGCCCGCTGATGTATGGACTCATTGAGAGCACACTGAAGGAGGTGCGATCACGTCCTGGTTGATCATCTCCCTTGCCCCGACAGAATTTCCAGAATGTTTTTTAATTTTGAAGGTGTGCTGAACCTGTTGTGTCGTTCTGCTCAGGTCAACACCCTCAGTGACTCCAGCAGGACGCTGTACTCCTCCATCGAGAGAAAGTGGGAGGACCAAGTGTGAGTTTGGGGGTATTTTGGGAGATGTGGACAATGTCTCCATTCTGCTAATAATTCTAGTACTGTTACAACATGATCTTAATAGAATAGGTTATGGAATTGGGACATTTCACTTTTTTCCCCATTTACGTTTGCTGTTTTTTTTTTGCAGCCTGGAGCCTCTGAGGCTAAACGATCCCATCTACCCTTTCATCACCTTCTCGGGCATCCCGTCGGTCTCATTCCGCTTCACCTCGGTACGTTTGTAAACGAACAGTGTGCTTCAAAATGCCCACATGAGGGTTTCATCAGGACAGGGCTTGTAGAAGTGGTAAATCTGAGGGTCCTTCTGCATGTTGGAGCATCAGTTCCTGTCAGGATGCTTTGATCAGTGACATCATTGATTCCAGTCAGATTTCACCATTCAAACAGGCTGGGCCTTGAATTTCAAAGAAAAAGTTTTCACTGTAATATGACCGTTGACCCCCGCAAAAAAAACAACACACATGCCGCGACAAATGTACTTACTGTAAAGTTATTTATCTGGTTTTCCCTGTATTTTGAGGGTTTTGTTTTTACTTGTTTAACATTTAATTTCTACCCGTAATTATGGACACCAACCCTAACCCGTAACCCTTCCCCGTCGTGTGCCAGGGTGATGAATACCCGTACTTCGGTACGCTGCAAGACACCCGCGCGAGGCTGGATGCCGCCACGTCCAACCAGGTGGCCCAGATGGCCGTGCTGGCTGGTCGGTTTGCCGGTCACATGGCCCTGCGTCTGGTCCACGACCACCTCCTGCGTCTCGACGTGGACCGGTACAACACCGAGATCCGATCCCACGTGGTCACCATCAACCGCAAGGTCCAGTCCCTGATGAGAGTAAGTCAGGTCCGCTTTGCCGGGGGTTGTGTTCGCCCACAGTTAGCGAGACGTGAACGAGTCTGGGAAGTGGAGGAATTCAGTAGTCACCGCATTGTTACTTTTGTCTCTGCAGTGTCACTGTTTCACCCAGTGCCTGCTTTGTCCGTTTGCTGTTTAGCCTTTTTTTTAAATCTTTTTTTTTTGTTGTTGTTGTTTTTCTTTCTATTGTTTGTTTGTTTGTTTTATGTTCAGATGCAGCCTCAGCTGATGACCAATGTCTTGACGGTACGGTGGCTGATGTCTGCATCGGGCTCCTACTCCCGGGCGTCCCGCGGCCTCTCCTCTGACATCATGAACAGTGACCTGGAGGATGTGGAGATGTGCCGCAACATCAACGACCGCATCATGAGGGTGAGTACCCACACCCCCCCCCCACCCCCCCACGAGCCACTGATCTGGTTCTGCTGAGATTGGGTTTCAGTTGTCAGACAATTCAGAGGTTCAAAACCCCCAAAATTCTTCTCATTTGAAAAGCGTGGAAAATTTGGATTCGCAATTTCAACACGCCTCCCCGAATTGGCTGTGACTGGACGCGACCCGGTACAGTACGGTCGTGTGACGTGGAAGGCAAACGGTTTTGAACGGGCTGGAGCGGTGGCGGCGGGGCCCACGATCTGAATTTTAACCACTTGTGACAAACGATGAAAACAATTGGGAGGTGGGCCGTTTTCACTGACTTTGTTTGTCTGCCCCATATTCACCCCGTCCTCCTCCAGGTGGAGAGGGACTTACTGTCTCCCTACGTGTCTCCCAGGGAGGCCCCGTTCCGCCACATCTTGGTGGGCTCTGGCTCGCACACCCTGAAGGCTCTGTCGGACCACCTGGACGCCCTGGAGAAGAGCAACCCGGAGGCCGATGTCGACCTGTTCAGGAACCAGTTCGCCCTAGCCACCTGGACCATCCAGGGTTGTGCCAATACGCTGGCAGGGGACATCTGGTCCATGGATAACGTGATCTAAGCCCGTCTTTGCACGTTAGGCAAGACAGACGGAAATATTGGGGGGGGGGGGGCGTAGTGAAAGGAGGCAGTGAGGCTCACCTATTCAGGAAAATTTAACAGAGGTGTCGTATCCATATCAGTGCCACAAAATGTCCCCCTTTTCTTTTCGAATGAGTCGTAGCACTTGCCAAATACAATATGCTCTGCGTTTTTACCAACCCCGGTGCCCCAACCTCCCCCGGAAAATAACGCTGATTCACCTGCCTTAAGTGTCATTGGGTTTTGAGAAAAATATGTGGAGGGCCAAATGATACCCTTGCGAAAATTAAATGCTTTTACATTGGCGTGGGACATTTGTGCCACATTTTAAATATACTGGTGCTAAAAACTAATTACAGATGGTGTACATATGGCACGCATACATTTGTGTGTAATCTTCGAGGTACCTCGTGATAATATAAAAAAAGGTACTCATAGTATTATTACCCACCACGAACAACATTGCTATTGTTACAATCTTGCTGTTATTTCTACACTGTTCATACTTTTCAGAGAGGTCTTATATTGTGCTAAAAACTATGTGGCACGAAACCGCGGGATGAGAGATGTTGCCAACGGGGCTACAACGTACATTCAGTTCAGAAGCTAAAACCGAACTTAACCAGGGAATGTCCGATAATCTAACCTTGTCACTGAAGTTGTTGTCCTGTGGCCCTAGGTTTAAATCAAGCAAGATCTCACTCCACAAACGTTTCTGAACTCATAAACATAATTTCAGAACAGCAATGTTACTTTTAAACCCAGGGTAGAAAGGGTTTCCACTACGTGGCACTGAGAACATCTATTTATTTTCTTATTTATTTATCAGTGACAGGGTTCACTATAAATAGTGTTCTTTTTTTACTGTTTTTATTTTAATTTTTTATGAATAATTATCGGGAGCAGTGCCTTCCATAATTATGACAGTTATACTGTCGAAATGACAAAGCAGCATCTGCTATGGAAGTGTACCTATCCAACAGACGACCCATAATATAGACCAGCCCTCAAACCGTTCGGTCATTTCACAGCTTACTGCAGGCCTGAGAATTGGACACTAATTTATTCTGATTGACATCTTAAACCGGTGTTTGAAAAATACATTGAGAATCTCAGAAGTCTGTGCTGTGACTATTTGAGGTAAACACTGAACCCCAAGCGGTCTCTAGTATGGGTCTTGTGATGCGTGTACACTTTTTTTTCATCCTGAAACGTTATCGGGAGCAGTGTCTTCCATAATGTGAAGAAGAAGAAGAAGAGAAGGTAGTTTTTGTCTACCAGCGTGTCTATATCGTAGGCAGTGACCTCCATATTTCACTGAAGGGTGGATGTGATTTGTTATCGGGAACAGTGTTTCCCATAATGTTGTATATATTGTCTACACCTAATAACCTCTTGCGGAGCTTAAAGTTCCCAATCATGTAATCGCAACCCTTATATCCTTGACACACTGTAGTAAGCTAGCATCTGATTTTGTCTTTTCATCCCTTGTTTGTTAGCCTCACAAGAAATTGATTTAATTAAAAAATCCATTGATTGGGAAAATGTTACAAAGCTGACACTGTTTGAACAATGTGATCAAAGCAGTTCAATTTTTCAGCAAAAGATTAAGAATTAAATCTGCATGATTCTCCATATAAATGATCGCTTACACTTAATAGGTAGACCCGGCAAAATGACCAGCGAGTACCAGTTGACTTGACGCTGTTTCAGTGTGGTTGCCGCCAGACCAAAATGGGCAAAACTGTACACTGGCGATGTACCCAGTAGGCTGTTTACTCTCTGCATACGTCATTTCGCTGAGTCTACAATTAACGTGAAGCCAGCAGGCGTAATGCTTTATTTGTTATATTTCGTATGTATCGGTCATCATAATGTCTTCTAAAGCTATGTAGTCTGTTTGATTTGAGGTCACCATGAGAGGACATAACTGTAGCTTAAATGCCTGTTAAGTCTTATAATGCATTATAACCGCAAAATAATGCCTTTATAACAGCGTAACAATGCTTCACGTCTGCAGGCTTTGAGTTTTGTTATCCAGTTACTTTTTCCTATTTACATTTTTCGGTTGCTGTACAATTTTTTCTTTTCTTTTGGAGGCTTAGGTAATTGGGGCAAAAATTATGTTTAGAGATCCTGGAGAAATCAATTTCCCTCTGTGTGTGTGTGTTGTTTTTGCTTTACCTACAATTCCTTGCAGTCATTGCAGTTTTGTTTCAAGATGTTTGGGTAGAAATTTTCACAGCCTTCTAAATTAGCTTGAAGACTCTACAATTTTAAAAAAGGGCACACACCGACTCAGTTTTTATACAACAAATTAAACCACTCATTCTTAGACAGTCCCTGCGTTCACAGCTATCTAATTACATCAAAATTATAGCTTTGACCATGTTTTGAGACTATAAATGTGTTTTTTTCCCATTTACAGTGTTTAGAAAGAATAGGGTAAAACAAACACACCATTAATTTCAAAGTTCAAGAACGGATGCAGCCCTTGCAGATTCTGTCTTTAAGCCCAAAGTTATACAACTACCATATTCAACAACAGAAAAGGCCCATTAGGTTATATACCTATAATTAACAATAAAAAGGGAGATGCATTGAGTGATGAATTTTCGGCTGTCCCACAATGAGCTGTTGTCACAATGTCACAGCAAAGCAGTGTTTTACTAAAGTCGGGATTGCCACTCCGATTTTGCTTTTTGTCCTGCATTGTTTTTTTGCACTGCTTTCAGAAAACGTCCATAATATTTGCAGTAATACTGGAATTTTGATGTTTCACTGTATCACTTAACTGTCAGTGTTTAGTGGTATCCACCTATTGAAGTCAAGCATGAATTTCCACTATTATGGAGTAGGGGGAGATTTGTTTGAATGCAGAATAATGTTCTAGCCATCTATCCGTCTTCAACATAGTGAAAAATCCTACATGTAACAACGTTTTAAATCACTGTGTCTAAATCTGAAATATTTTTAAAACATTGGTGGTGTTGTGATGACCTTCTATTCATGTTTTTTTAGGACTGGACACAGCATTCAAAAACATAGCATTCAAATATCTGCAAATATTCCCATTGGTAGGAATTTGAAATACTTTTATTTTGACAGATTGAAAAACTGTGGGTGGCATATTTTGAAATTCCCAATGTTTGAAACATTTTTTTTAGGACTATGCAAAAATATATTATCTTTCCTCTGTTTGCTTCAATAAATCATTACATCGCTGTTAAAATTGTCTGTCTTAATGTGTCAGTTACACATTAATCTATTTGGAGTGGAATGTGTCGACTGGTACTGGGTAACGTATAGGTGACGCCGAGAGATCAATGTCTGAGTAGTAAAACCTTAAACTCTCCTTGCTAGACATTTTCTGTTCAGTGTTTCACTTTTCAGGTTCATATCTACTGTACAATTTATAGTATATTATCGCGGTGGCTGCAATACAGAGCAACTTACAGTTAACGCATTCACCTCAAGATGGCTAGGTAGGCCGATCGCGTTAACCGCCTCAGTTAAGTAGCTGCTGGCAATGTCAGTGTTAGAACGAGAAACAAGACATTCTATATGATTTTGTTAGATACTGAAAAAAAAAATCCAGGATATTTTTGTGGAAAATTGGGGTGCCAGAACAGGAGATTTGACTGGGCTGAGTAGGAGCTGCCCTCTTTAAGGGTCGGACGGCCAAGAGACCAGCAGTGGCAAAACAAAGAGCCCTAGTAGTGATGTAGGGTTTGACCCTATCCTGAAAATAGGGAGGGGAAGTTCCACTTGATTCTCCGAATACACGTTCCACAGTCTTGTAGCTGAGATGCAATTCACCTGGAAGCTAGTGCTGCTGAGAAGCCTCCAATAAGGTCTGTCTGCGGCCCGCGGAAGGATGGCTCCGCCCATATTGAACAGACTCCCCCTCTTCCAATTCGTTCCTCTACGGCCCGCGGCAAGGAAGCTCCGCTCAGGGATGCTTCGTCAATATATAACACGCCCCCTCTTCCAATTTGTTGCTCACAGTGCCTCCGCTTATCGATTTTTTAGTCTAGGCCTACCTCATTGTTCTACGGGTCACGTGTAATAGCCAAAATGACCCAGTCAAATAATTTTGTTTATTTACATGTCCAATTTACATTGCCAGCTTAGATTGTTTATCGACAGCACATATTGCATAGTGGGCTATGTTGGCCTATATCAGTGATTTTTTCCTAATATAATACGAGTGTATACTACTGAACTATTCGCATCCCCTTTGTAAGGGAGGTCTATGAAACAATGGTTCTTAGGGGTACAGTGGAAAAAAGACATGTAAAACATAACATTGATTTCAATTTATGATGAAGTTACAGACTTGTTAACAGCGGTTAATTGGTCATAATTCCCTGAACAAAAGAAGGTTTCACTTGCCGTAAGCGTCATATTTACGAAGCTGCGTCACATGTGCTGGGCTACTTCAGATGAGTTACGGCTCCACGATCCATCTCCGGGTGGAAAACTCAAGAGTTCAGAATTGTAATTCCGCAAACAAAAAAGTAACGTGCATCGTTAAAACTAGACCATTCAAGTAGGCACCAGCCTACTTGAATTAGGCCACAAAAAAAGAAATAAATAAAAAAAGCTTTTGCTGCTAACAAAGCCAGGTGTCATTCAGTTTGAATTCCACCAATGAGTTAAGTAAGATTAGCCTACTCATTTTATTACCCATTGTTATTATTATTATTTATTTTTACATATTTCATCTCCCTCAATCTATATCTATGTTTTTACAGTAGGCCTAAAAAGCAAGACATGATGGAATTTTCACTACTTAAGACGCGATAAAATCGTTAGATACAGACATGGTTTATCATCTTCTTCCAGGAAATAAAAAAGTCCGTGCATAACCAGAAAGAAACCAGGCGCCGCAAATGGAACCAATTGGAAGGGGGGGGTGTTCTATATGGGCGGAGTTTCCGTGGGCGGATCTTCCCAGGTCGGATCTTCCCTGCCGCGGGCCGCAAACAGACCCTCCTCCTAAGAAGCTGGGTGAAACTGGGAGACCTGCTCTGGATGGTTGAACCCCAGGCGGGCGTAGGCGGTGTTCTGGGTAAGTTGCCAGGGTTTGATGGTGCAAGCAGAGTCCAAAGAACAATGAGCTGAGTTGAATTAGGACCTGCGCTGCTTCCTTGGTGGATTTCACGTGTACTGCATGGCAGTTGTTGACCAAGAACCTGCAGGAGCAGTTCACAACCTTGACTAAGTCTACGGGCACCCAGAAATCCTTGTCGCCATCTGAGTGTCAGGGGGCTCAGAAGAAAAATAGTTGAGCGTCTTCTGCACAGGAATGTCGGGAGAGACCATTATGTGGAAATGACCGAGGCAAGAGCCTTGGTGTACAGAGAGACGAGGAGGGGACCTTGAACTGATCCCTGGGGGTCACCAGTAGAGAGTCCAGAGAGCAGTCCAGGCCACTTGGTATGAGCGTACTGTGCCTGCCAGGTGGGATGCAGCCTGAGACACCCCGCTCTGATCGTGAAGAGGACCCGTGGTTTAGGGTGTCAAAGGTAGCATGTAGATCTAGGAGGATGACAACTGAGAGTCAGCTTTGGCAGGGTGCGCGTAGCCTCTGTGACGTAGAGAAGAGTGTTTTCTGTGGAGTAAACCTGGACCAGTGCCTGGTTAGAGGTGTGGTTTTATTATAGCACCACTTGATGGCGACAGAGGATAATGCACCAACAGGAAAACCTCACATGCAGAAATACCTCTAAAATATGGGGCTATAGAAAATTAATGGGACAGTAGGCGACAACCAGCAAGTGCTCTTCCGTAACGTTTTGTTTACATTATTAAAATTATGTTAAAGCATTAATACAGCTGAGAATAAATATTTACGGTCTATCATACACTGCATGCATTTTGAGAACTGGCTGTGCATGACAGCCAAGTCAGTCTCCAAAATATTTTAGCTAATATTCATATAGCTCCATGTTGTCCTCGGAAGTTTAGGTACTACGTAACTACAGTTATGACTGTACAGGTGCTGGTCATAAAATTAGAATATCATCAAAAAGTTGATTTATTTCAGTAATTCCATTCAAAAAGTGAAACTTGTATAGTATATTCATTCATTACACACAGACTGATATATTTCAAATGTTTATTTCTTTTAATTGTGATGATTATAACTAACAACTCATGAAAATCCCAAATTCAGTATCTCAGAAAATTAGAATATTACTTAAGACCAATACTAAAAAAGGATTTTTAGAAATGTTGGCCAACTGAAAAGTATGAACATGAAAAGTATGAGCATGTACAGCACTCTACTTAGTTGGGGCCCTTTTTGCCTGAATTACTGCAGCAATGTGGCGTGGCATGGAGTCGATCAGTCTGTGGCACTGCTCAGGTGTTATGAGAGCCCAGGTTGCTCAAATAGTGGCCTTCAGCTCTTCTGCATTGTTGGGTCTGGCGTATCGCATCTTCCTCTTCACAATACCCCATAGATTTTCTATAGGGTTAAGGTCAGGTGAGTTTGCTGGCCAATTAAGAACAGGGATACCATGGTCCTTAAACCAGGTACTGGTAGCTTTGGCACTGTGTGCAGGTGCCAAGTCCTGTTGGAAAATGAAAT
>JACXGI010018023.1:0-13968 GCA_016801175.1 Esox masquinongy | reverse complement strand
ATACAGACTCACCTGGTTCAGACTCACCTGGTTCAGACAGGGCCAGCACCCATCTCTATACACACACACACATACAGACTCACCTGGTTCAGACAGGGCCAGCACCCCTCTCTATACACACACATATACAGACTCACCTGGTTCAGACTCACCTGGTTCATACAGGGCCAGCACCCCTCTCTACACACACACATACAGACTCACCTGGTTCAGACTCTCCTGGTTCAGACAAGGCCAGCACCCCTCTCTATACACACACACATAGACTCACCTGGTTCAGACAGGGCCAGTACCCATCTCTATACACACACACATACAGACTCACCTGGTTCATACAAGGCCAGCACCCCTCTCTATACACACACACATAGACTCACCTGGTTCAGACAGGGCCAGCACCCATCTCTATACACACACACACATACAGACTCACCTGGTTCATACAAGGCCAGCACCCCTCTCTATACACACACACATAGACTCACCTGGTTCAGACAGGGCCAGTACCCATCTCTATAGACACACATATACAGACTCACCTGGTTCAGACTCACCTGGTTCAGACAGGGCCAGCACCCCTCTCTATAGACACACATATACAGACTCACCTGGTTCAGACTCACCTGGTTCAGACAGGGCCAGCACCCCTCTCTCCGGAGCGTCCTTGTTCCCTTCTTCCTCCTCCAGCTGGTACGAGTCGAAGCTGTAGCTCTGCACCACACTGCTGCCCCTGCCGTCCTTCCACTCCTCTCTTCCCTTTCTCTCCTCCCCCCATCCCTCTCTTCCCTCTCTTTCCTCCCTCCATCCCTCTCTTCCCTCTCTCTCCTCCCTCCATCCCTCTCTCTCCTCAGGGGTCTGTGCCGGAGTTGGCCTTCGTCGCTCCACTCCGGCTGCGCTCATTATACTGTACTATACACACACAAGCTGTACATACATGCACCCAACGCTCTCCCAACAAGACTCAGTACACAGAACAGGGAACAAACATGCAACCCTTAACCTTTCCTTTAATCTACAGTCAACAGAGGAGAGAAGGGAAGAGAGGACAGGAGTATCTGAGGTGATCTGGACCTGTTAAAAAAACACAACAGAGTTTTGTTGTGTGTCAGTGTGTTCCCATAAAGTACACTTTTCATTATGTACCTGTGTGTTTCTGTAAAGCTAATATGTTGATGTACTTGTCATCGGGATGGACAGCAGGATAAAGCAGGACACAACGACACGCTTTGTCTTGGTAGATACTTCAAAAACAAACACAAAGCTGACACCATTACCACCACCACCACCATCGCACCCTCTGTTCTGTCAACACAGTTAATCTGCCTTTCATGATTTATTTATGTCATATCAAAAGGGTACACATCGAGCATTCAACAGAATGCTTACTTGCTTGGTTCCCTCACGACAATGGAAAAACATTAGAACAACAGAGTGACAAAAAGTAACTAATATATATAATTACAATAAGAATAAGAGAAAATACCGGTAAATGTATTTCAAGCATATTCACATGTGTCAGATGGGGAAATGAAGATGTTTAAATTGTTGAGTAGTAATTGTAACCGAGTCTGTGCGTCAATGAAAAGAAAAAATGCTTCTGGTTGCAGCAGTTGTAAAGTGTGTATGTGGCAAGAATGTACAATATGAATAGATGTATGTACGCAGAGGTGTTGCTAGGATCACAATACATTCGGGGCTTAGCCCCGCCCCCCGATATTTTCGATGTACACGCTAGCGGCCTACACGTCTACAGTGTCATAATGGGAGATCGGAATTACAGATGAATAGATCACAGGCTATGTTTTTATTTATTTTTTGTTCCATTTGAGATCCGGGGTTATTCTTAAAAGATCCGCGGCTATAGCCCCGGACACCCAGGGCTAACGACGCCACTGTACAGGTGCAGTCAGTATTGAGAAATCAGCTTGCAAATAGACCGGGATCCAGAATGTGTTGAACTCGTCTGGCAGGAGGCATCAGTTGGCATCATGTAGCTCAATTTGCCTTTCTGAACCGGGACAAAGTGCTGTCTTCTCATTGCGGTGTTAATCCAAAGTTGCAGAATAACTTGTTATTCATTTTTTCATCCCTGATGGATTATCTGAGCTCATGCCTGCTAGCTCTCTAAGAGTTGCACGTGACTGGGTTGTTAGGACACTTTCTGCTAACACTGAATGTTACCATACAGGATTGAAGCATCATTCAGATTTTCAGAGGGACAGGGAGATGCTCTGATTGGCCATGGTGGAGCCAGGCACAGCTTTGCCAGATACTGGTTACGTCAAGTTACATGTTGGCGAATTGTTTGGTGATATATCTCCCGTGACAATACATGCTGAATACAGGTAGGGGACTCTTGTTGGTTAATATTGTTTTGAAGATCACTGAACAACGTGTTGATGTCGGCTCCTGGGAGGGTGTAAAACAGCTGTGATGAAAATGCAGCTTAGTTCCCACAAAAAATGGTGGAGTCATCAGTTCAGTAGAAACTCGCCATTCGGGCAAAAAGAAATAGGAGACATTATCATCTTTGCTAGGACAGCACCAGGGAATGGCCACGAGGAAACAAATGCCTACTTCACTGCTCTTAGCACAAGCAGATGAACAATACATACAGAAGATGAAGAAGTCTGGTTACAGCAGAGTCTAGCCTGTTTCCTCCATCCATGTTTAGGTGAAAACCAAATCACAGGAGTCCCTGCAATCCCTCTGTTACTGGAGCCTTAATCTGAGTTCACAAAGCTTATTCCCTAGAACTTACACAAGAAATTCGGAAGAGAGAAGTTGCTTAGCTCTGTTCAGCCGAGCTTGGAGTCACCCCGTCCTGCCTCTCCTCTGGGATCTCTGATGTTTTTGTTTGGCCTGTTCTCCACCAACAGGTCAGTTAGCAGGATAAGGATTAAGAGACTGAATGCATTGATCTAGGTCTGATAAGAATTACTGATTTTGACAGAATGTATGAACTGGGTCTGGTAGGATGATGAGATGTATTCAACTGGGTCTGGTAGAATGACAAGATTATTTAACTGGGTCTGGTAGGATGACAAGATGTACAAAACTGGGTCAGGTAGGATGACACAATGTACTGAACCGGGTCTTGTGCAATGACAATATGTCCTGAACCGGGTCTGGTACAATGACAACATGTCCTGAACCGGGTCTGGTACAATGACAAGATGTACTGAACCGGGTCTGGTACAATGACAAGATGTACTGAACCGGGTCTGGTACAATGACAACATGTCCTGAACCGGGTCTGGTACAATGACAAGATGTACTGAACCGGGTCTGGTACAATGACAAGATGTACTGAACCGGGTCTGGTACAATGACAAGATGTACTGAACCGGGTCTGGTACAATGACAAGATGTACTGAACCAGGTCTGGTAAAATGACAAGATGTATTGAACTGGGTCTGGTACAATGACAAGATGTACTGAACTGGGTCTCGTACAATGACAAGATGTATTGAACTGGGTCTGGTCCAATGACAAGATGTACTGAACTGGGTCTGGTACAATGACAAGACGTCCTGAACTGGGTCTGGTACAATGACAAGATGTCCTGAACCGGGTCTGGTACAATGACAAGATGTCCTGAACTGGGTCTGGTACAATGACAAGATGTATTGAACTGGGTCTGGTACAATGACAAGATGTACTGAACCGGGTCTGGTAGGATGACAAGATGTACTGAACTGGGTCAGGTAGGTGAGATAAACATGTAGTTGCAGATTCATTGTTTGTCTGTCATAAGAAATTGTTACAGAAACATTGAGCAAATAAAGTACAGATTCATATAGAAATATCAAAACAAAAGTATGCGGTGTGGTTATTGGTCCTATGAAGTGTTATAAGCGTTGCATGTGCTTGGTGCTGAAGGAAGAGGCAAATCATCTGAATGTTGTAAAGCTACACATTATTCTCACGGAGCGTATTCAAACAGATACCCACACAGACACAAGCAGGCCTCAAATATGACGACGCTTCATTTACCACGAGATTAGAACAGACCTGGGTGTACTTCCTGCTCTAACCACCAGTCAACGCTAACATCCTCTGCGACTCCAAGAAAAACCTATAACCAATATACGTACATAAATAGCATTACAAATTCAGCAGTAGCATAATCAAAGTAAACATACATGTCCTTAATGATTTCTAAATGAAAATAGAGTAAATAGTAATAGATCAATATGGCACAGAAAATTTCGATATCTCGATTACTATTATTTAGCTTACGTATACAATTAATTACTATTATTTACATTTGCAAATAAGAAAACCCTCGTCTTTGGTTTAATGACGTTAGGGGAAAAATATAGGAAAACTATTATAGACCACAATTGAATTTAATTAAATTTTGCTTACGCAAAAAATCAAATTTCCAAATAATAAAAACAAACAGTACGCAGTAAACAGACTATATAGCCTATACCCGGAAACTCGTTAATTTCGTCTGTTTTATTCTGCAGTCATTAGAAAAACGAACTAAACCCATAATAGTAGCCTAGATGAACAAAAGCAGCTTCCACCACACAAACACTTAGGCACCCATACAAAACAACAGGTTATTCATCCGTGATCCTTTCGTCTATCATTACCTCTCTTCCCACCGCGGTCTGAACGGTATGAACCTCTGTTTTCTCGGGGGACTTTAGATAAGACCTGCCGGTAACGTAACCATCTTCATTCTCAGAGACTTCAGGGTCTGTGTTCTCGTCTGTCCGTTAACCGCCTCCATGAGAAGGGAACTCCCGATCACTGTCTGGCTGGCTCGTGCTCCTGCCCTACATCCTGGTGTCTCCACTTAGAGAAGAACCGCTCCTGACCGCTGCTGTTATGCTGTTCTCAACCGCCCTTAGACAGACACGCACATACCTCGCTCAACCGACATCACCGGACTTTTGTCATGGTAGTGAATGGTTGTTTAATTACGTCGACTAGCCAGTTCCAGTTCCTATGTACGTTAAGATTTTGGTCAGAGTACAGGCATTTCATGTGTCTCGAGCGTAGTCTAAGGATAAATATTATGAGCGGGGAAATTATACAGTCATAAAATTAGGTGACAGTTGGTTAATTACAAAAAAAACAGTGTTCATCATTCCCCGTGGCAGTAACCCGCTGGACACATCTGTTCGTCTAGCTAATCAAGTTCCTGTGACACATCCTGGGCGCGCAAAAACATACAGCACATCTCTAGTTGGTTGTCATAGAGACTGACGGACACCTCCCTTTTATAGAGCCAGAGGGACAGAGAGGAGAGGGAGGGAGACAGTGGGAGAGAGCGAGAGGAACAGAGTAGAGGGGTATAAATTGGTGTTCTTTCAGCTCTTGCAGTATATTGCAGGCAATAGTCCTTTGGCACACATTGATCACACACAGGACACACAGTCACACACACAGGTCCTCTTTCACACACACACACACACACACACACACACACACACACACACACACACACAAAGAGTCTCACACACTGTCTCACACACAGTCACACACACAGGCTCTTCCTTTCTTTCTCTCTCTTTCTCTCTCTCTCTCTGTCACACACACACGCACACACACACACACACATACATACACACACTCAAGAAGTGCACATCAGTATTCCTCAACCCCTGCACTTGTCCCTGTCCTCCTTTCCCTCCCTCCTCTCTCCCACTCTCCTCAATTCAATGGAAAAGGCTTTGTAAGGAACATTTGTTTACATTGCCAAAGCAAGTACAAAGTATTAATCCTGTCTCTCCTCTCTGCCTCTCATTCTCCCTTTCCCTCCTCCTCATCCAACTTTACTCTTTTCCTGCTCTACCCCTCTTTTCCTCCACGTCTCATTTTCTCCTCAACTCTTTCTCTACTTCTCTCTATTTCCTTAGCTGTACTTGCTTTCCATCTGACTGCCTTTCTATGCAATTTCTGTGAATGTGTGCATACCTTTTGTGTAAGAACCCCAGGTTACCATTAGGCCTCTTGACACAATCAATGTCGAATTGCATGAGTTAACTGTCAGGAAGACACTTTAAAAACTTGGCGCATATGTAAGGTCAGAAAAGGAAAAGCCTCTGCTCTCACAAAAGAATATCAAGACACGGCTGATGTTTGCCTGACAACACCTGGCTAAAGATAAAAACTAGTGGAACAATGGACTCTGGAAAATAAGTCAAAGGTTGAGTTGCTTTTGCTGTAAGGCCTGACGCCATGTTCCACAAAAGCGAATCACTGCCTTTAAACAGAAAAACCACATACCAACCATAAAGCTTGTAGGTGGTGGCATTATGGTGTGGGGCTGCTTTGCTATCTCAAAAATGAATTCCATATTGTACCAGAGAATTTGAGGAGAATGTGAGGCCACATCTGTCACATAGTTAAAGCAGAACCGAACATGGATCTTGCAACAGGACATGATTCAACACCCTGTACTACACAGTAATCTGCACACTGCACTACACACTTATCTACACATTGTGTTACACACTATCTACACACCATACTACTCACCGTACTACACACTTATCTACACACCAAACTACTTCCCTCTCTCTCTACCTTTCTCCCTTCCATCTCTCTTACCTTTCTCTCTACCTATCTGCCCCTCCATCTATTTGTCTCCATTCTAGATGGCGATCAGATGTTACTAAGCAACGGCTCCTTTTTTAGCGTTGTTAAAGAGAAAGGGACAAACAGAGCTGTGTGCTTGTGCGGCTGTGTGGATTATGTGTGTACGTGGGATGTATTTGTGTAGCTGTGTGATGTATGTGACATTGCATACAGCAGCTGAAGTTATCTAACTACTTGTAGCTTCTAGGTTTGATTGTTCTGAAGATACAAAATAACTACCTAGCTAGGCTATCTAATTTGTAAAAGTGGATTTAAATTTCATTAGCTACTTAACTGTAGTTAGCTGCATTAAAATGGATGTGCATTGATATGCTAAACAGCTAGCTTACTATTAGATTACTGTAGCCTGCTAATGCATGAATTCAATTTCTATAAAGAAAACAATGTGCATAATGTAGCCAACTAGGTCACCTTGTAGACAATGTCCACCATCCATCCACCATCATTCACCGTTCATCCACCATCCATCCATCCACCATCATCTCCCATAAACCACCCTCGATCCTCCATCCATCCAACATCATCCATCCTTCATCATCCACCATCCATCTGCCGCCCATCCATCCATCCATCCACCATCATCCACCACCCACCATTCACCTATCCACCTTCATCCACCATCTATCATCATCATCCATCACCCACCATTCACCTATCCACCTTCATCCACCATCCATCCACCCACCATCATCCATCACCCACCATTCACCTATCCACCTTCATCCACCATCCATCCACCCACCATCATCCATCACCCACCATTCACCTAACCACCTTCATCCACCATCCATCCACCCACCATCATCCATCAACCCCCCCATACATCTATCCACCTTCATCTACCATCCATCATCCATCTACCACAACCCACCACTCATCCATCTATCATCCATCCCCCATCCTTCCACTGTCCATCCATTCAGTCCCTCCCTCCCTTCCCCCTCTCTTTCAGTCAGCATCAAAGTATTGTCCCTGTGGCCAACTGCCTGTTGAAGTGGAATAAAACAACCACTGCCTTTGTGTTTCTGTATCTGTGTGTTTCTCTGTATGTGTGTGTATGTGTGTGTTTTTGTGTTCATTTGTGTGTGTTCCGAGCTTCGGTACCAGCTCATTCAAATAGAATACCAAAGGTGGTCACACACATATACAAACACATAACAACCACCTGCATGCACTCACTCAACAATATTATTTCCATGTCATTCCAACAACACAAATCAGTGTGGGGATGTTGAATTAACACATTGGATTTGTCCAAAAAAGTAATATACCTAAAGGTATTTGATATTTTTTCTAATAAACTTTAAACCCATATAATTTTAACAAAAAAACATTTTTTACATTGATTTTTTGTTGGTGAAATCATCCAAATGTAAATCAAATATCAACATTGAACTAAAGTCCCCAGCAGATATGAACACACACACACACACACACACACACACACTTTGATAACAATTTGAGTACACACACTCATGAAGAAAGAGGTAGCGGAGGAAGACAGGAGGACGAAATAGAGGAGAGTTAACATTTAGGGACAATAGATGAAATATATCACCATAATTATCACAGAGGGGAGAGAGGGAGGAGAGGGGGAGATACGAAGGAGAGTTGCGGAGAGAGGGAGGACAGGAAGAGAGAAAGGAGATAAGTAAAGAGGGAGGAAATTAGCAGAAAGATGAGTGATGAGGAGAGAGGGGAAAAAGAAAGAAGAGTAGATGGGGGGTATGAGTAGGGGGGGATGCAGGAAGGAGATGAGGAAAGATAAATTGAGACGGTTAGGGAGGTGAGAAAGAGAAAAAGCAAAATGATTCGAAGATCAGCACCCAGTTTTCTTCATTACCTGCATTCTGTTTTACTTTATGCTGCCCTCTAGCGGATATGCCGCTCTGCCGACCAGAATAAGATGGTGCTTTTATGAAATAAAAAAGTATATTTCTGGTACGAAACTTGAAATTTATTGATGTAAACCATTTTGGATCTACAGTCGCTTGGTGTATTGCTTTACACCTATCCGAAATATATAACGGGGCCTGCAGTATATTATTGAGTGCAGACCGGTGCAGCCCCACTTTCCTCCCATAATCCTCTCCGTCCATTTTAAGTCCCAAAATCCACTGCGGTCACTCTACTGCAAGCAAGATGGCGGACAAAATAGGTAATGCTGCGGTCTGTGTTTAAAATTGAACTTCTCGTTTATTTTTTCGGACATCATCCATATCAGCATTTAAACCATATTTACACCCACGGGATTGTATGTTTTTATATATGTAAGAGAAGTGTGGAGTTAGGTGCTATTCTTAAGTTTGAAGGCCGCGGTGAGTCCACGGTTAGAGTCAAGTCAAGGACTTTTCTGTCATGGTCATTTAAACAGCCTAGCTACGATATAAACAATGGGTTGACTATTTTGCATGAAAAAACTATTTTGACTCTTTCCTTGCAGGTTGTACATTCAACCAATTTTTACTGCATGTGTGTACATTTTTAGTAAAGACTACATGCGGCCTAGCTGTAAAGAGGGGTAATGTATGTACTAGTTAGGACAGGAGGATTCGCCAATGCTTGGCATGCAAGTAATTTATCAGAGGCTCGTAACGAAAGCGATTTTGAGTAGGATACGTTGTTTTTCATTGATTTTAGTTCTTGCACTCCGTGGGAATCGAATCCACAACCCAGGCGTTGCTAGCTCGGCGCTTTACCAACTGAGCTACACGTTTATCGCTAGCTAGTTCTCAACGCTAGCAGCCTGGTTAATGAACGTTGATCTTACCTTGCTTTTGAGGTAATTGACGTTCATGTGTGTAAATGTCAAGTAGTGGTCACTCACGATCATGGATGGGAGAAAGGATTGTGGCCGTGAGAGGTTTTGTATTGTAATGATGTGTGCATTAAAATGCGTGTACACACCCCAGTTCCTGTGGCGGAGAAGCGTCTGGTAGACGTCAAGCTGGGAGAGCTGGGCTCGTGGCTGGGCACCCGGGACTTCACCCCCAACGGAATCCTGGCTAGCCTCCGCAAGGGTAAGGCTTAAGCCAACCTCCTTCATTGGAGTAGCTGTAAAGTTAGACGGGTGAAGGATAATGACTGTCTAACCTGCAGAGGGGACCATTACATCACTGAGCCCGTTCATCACAAGAAGTGCAGCGACACACACAGGGCCTAATACTTGCATGCTGTGTCTTCCAGGCCACGACAGATATTACAACAAGTACATCAACGTGAGGAGGGGCGGTATTGGAGGCGTGGCCATGCTTCTGGCCGGATACGTGGCCATCAGCTACTTGTGGGAGTTCGAACACCTCAGTGAGTACACGCAGGAAGGTTCATGCTCCAAGCGTCCTCTCGTATCTTCAAAACCCATTGGAAGAGAGAGTCAGAGGGGAGGGACTCTCGCTGTCTCATCCAGTGGGTTTTCTGAGAGACGAGGGTTGTGGAATTATCTTCCTGCGCACAATTGGTGTTCAGATTCACTACCCGTCTCTGGAAGTGCACCCTTTCCCTTTACTTCACCGTGAAGAGAGTTTGCAGCGAGTTCCTCACATCAGTCCAGTCCTTTAAAATGTGGGGCGCGTAAAAGTGCTTACCTCAGGAAGATGGGTAGAGAATCAGAATGTAAGCACTCTGGCAGTGTGATCACGGTAGAGAATCAGAATGTAAGCACTCTGGCAGTGTGATCACGGTAGAGAATCAGAATGTAAGCACTCTGGCAGTGTGATCACGGTAGAGAATCAGAATGTAAGCACTCTGGCAGTGTGATCACGGTAGAGAATCAGAATGTAAGCACTCTGGCAGTGTGATCACGGTAGAGAATACATGCACCACCGACTATAACGTTAATGCCAGAAGATAGAATCACCACCTACTATGACATTAATGGGGAATAACAGAATATCTGTTTGTTCATTAATCACTTGAAGTGATTACTGGACTGTCTCTCTATGCCCGTGACTCTCAAGGAGAGTAGGGTCCTCTGGTTACATTGCTCTCCACCCCACTAATGTGATTTGATATAATTATGAGACAAATGTTCTGTCAGAATGAAAAAACAATATTGGGGAACCACAATGATTGTTGGTAAATGCTATATACTTTGTCAAAAATGTCAGTCCCAGGTTTTACAATTTACCTTCTCAAACATCTTCGTAGACTGCTTTCTTCCCAATGTTGTTTTCGCTGTGATAGAACCTTTTGTTTTTTTTAAGTAGATAAGCATTATTTTAACTAAGTTCTATTAAATGGCATTAAATGGGGTGAGAGCAATGTAACCAGGTTACGCTGCTCTCCCTGAGTGAGAGTGCTCCGTGCTTAGACAGTCCAAAAATGAGTTGATTTATGAACTTAAACAAATCTTAAATATTTGTCATAATTCTAGTCTCAGAGCTGACACTGAAAAACCCTGTTCTGTCCCTGAGCAAGATGCTCCCAATTACTAAACCAGCTTCTGTCTCCTCTCTTTCCGTCGTCACAGAACATGACCGCTGGAGGAAGTACCACTGAGGCCTGGTCCTGTGCCCCAGCTGTCTTGCTTTGTTCTGTATAAAACCACCGTTGTGACCAAGAATAAATGAAATAAAACTACTTGTAACATTTAACACCGGCTGCCGTTCTGTGGGGGGGTTATTTATGCCTGCTTTACACCATGTGGTTTTAGTTTTCTGATCAGTTTCTAGTTGGTGTCAGCTACACCAAGGAAAACACGTCAATTGACTTTGTACATTCTAAAAGAAATTACATGTTAAATAAATTCTTTATGATTAGGCTACCCAATGACCCTGATGTTACTCTATAAATACTGTTGGAACAGTTCTAGCCCTGCTGTGAATAATACATTTCAATTTACTATACAAATACATTTGTTGTATTTAAAACCATATGACTTTGATATGAACAGTGTTTGTCCACTGGCCAGAAAACCAATCAAGCTAGCCTGGAGTAGACCCCACCCAGTTTATTGGACACAGATGAAACTACCCTGAAGTAAAAAAGTTGTTTTAACCCCCATATGCAGATTGGTATTTAGACCATTTCCAGCAATGTTTGGTCTCCCAACCAGGACCGACCCAGGTTCAAATCAATGGCAGAAGGATGCAGGGTAACCTGCTATAACTAGAACCAGGTTTATTTTATTTAGAAAAAAACCCCAGAACATTTTAGAAAAAGCTGGACATGTTCATAATATACAAATACAAAACTATCCCACCACCTCTGAAAAGTCCAACATGGTGACAAACTGTTGTTTCGGGTCATAAAGGTTGATTGATGCCAGTAAAATCGAGTATTTTGGGTGAAGGGTTAAGAGAAGGCCCCACACTACCCATTCACTTACATTTGGAGATCTGTGTAAATTAGATGGAAAAAGCATTATGGTACATATTTCATACCTACATAAAACTTGAGGCAGAGATCAGCGCAACATCATATCCAGGATTTACACTTGAAGGAACCTGACAGAATTCAACAAATTCTGCTTCCAGCTACTCAAAGGACAAGATTATCCAATATCTATTTTGGCAGTCGTCAGCTAGCTAGCTTGTCGTTTAGCTTGCTAGCACTTGCTGTTTTGTCAAAACTATTAAAAAGCAATTTATCAACCATGTGATATTCAAGTGAAAAGAGTAGCCAACAAGTGCAATATATGCCAAATAACAGCCTGACATACTCAAGGGCACTATCAGACAGGTATTATGACCATGAATGATATTTGCATCGGACATCAAACCACCTGTGAACGTGGTATGAAATACCCGACTGCTGAAGTAAATTTCAACCAGATGGGAATGTGAGAACTGCCAATGTAAATGAGGTTGAAGGGATGGCTTCACCACCAGAAGTATTTGATCAAAGTAGTCATCAGGTTCATCATTATGACAACAATAAGCAGAATCCCCATCCAGATACAAAGATGATATTTATTTTCCGACAACCCGCCATTCACACAACAGCTGAGGACCTAGACACCACCAGCTTGGTCTCATCACTGCGGTTTGTCCACCAGGCTCTCATCAACACCAGGGAAACTGCCTGTCTTCCAGGCTGTCTGCCACTGCAGTCAGGGAAACATTCTGCCTGTCTGTCTCTTTTCGTACGGTCCATGTGTTCCAGAGGTCATCAGAAAAGAACTTTGAAACCATATTCAAAATAGCATCATGACAGTCCACAGAAGGTCTGTTCTGTTCTCATCTTGTCCTTCTGCCTGAATGGGTCGATCCACGGGGTGAGAGGGTGTGTGTATGTGTGTGTGGAATAGAGTGTGTGTGTGTATCACTGTCCGCTGAGGAAGGCCAGATGTCCTTTGGTGCATTTGTTGGCATAGTGCCCCTTCTCCCCACACTAGAGAGACAGAGACCCGTGTTAGAAACACACCCGCCAAGAAGAAACACAGACACATTAAAAGAAATGCACTTTTCAATCTTAGCTAAGCGTTGTATCTAGTTAAAATACTTACATGACTTTACTTACTATATATGATTTTGATATGTGGTAGTATATTTACAACTTACTAGAAATTGAACTGGATACTATAACCAACACGACAAAATAAAGTAAAATGCATTTGGGTGTTTTTACTGGGCTAGTTTGCTGTATGTAGAGAGGAGGACAACCCGGGAGTGGTTTCTGCTCCTCTGACTGGATAGTGAAGCCGTTTTCCTCCCACACAGCTACAAGCTTCACAGCCAACTGGATTGAACTAATAGTATGATTGCATTTGTGATGTTTGTTCGATCTATTTTGTTTTTTGTTCTGGCTGTCTGCACACACCACCTGTTCATGAAAGAACTATATACAGGTGCTGATCATAAAATTAGAATATCATCAAAAAGTTGATTTATTTCAGCAATTCCATTCAAAAAGTGAAACTTGTATAATGTATACATTCATTCCACACAGACCGATATATTTCAAGTGTTTATTTCTTTTAATTTTGATGATTATAACTGACAACTAATGAAAACCCCAAATTCAGTATCCAGAAAATTAGAATATTGTGAATAGGTTCAATATTGAAGACACCTGGTGCCACACTCTAATCAGCTAATTAACCCAAAACACCTGCAAAGGCCTTTAAATGGTCTCTCAGTCTAGTTCTGTAGGCTACACAATCACAGGGAAGACTGCTGACTTGACAGCTGTCCAAAAGACGACCATTGATTGAAGGAAAAGATGTGGTAGAAAAAAGTGTACAAGCAATAGGGATAACCGCACCCTGGAGAGGATTGTGAAACAAAACCCATTCAAAAATGTGGGGGAGATTCACAAAGAGTGGACTGCAGCTGGAGTCAGTGCTTCAAGAACCACCACGCACAGACGTATGCAAGACATGGGTTTCAGCTGTCGCATTCCTTGTGTCAA
>JACXGI010018022.1:0-13755 GCA_016801175.1 Esox masquinongy | reverse complement strand
CATGATAACACAAACAGACCGGCATGATACCACAAACAGACCGTCATGATAACACAAACAGACCGGCATGATACCACAAACAAACCGGCACGATAACACAAACGGACTGGTATGATAACACAAACAGACTGGTATGATAACACAAACAGACTGGTATGATAGCACAGACTGGCATGATAACACAAACAGACTGTCATGATAACACAAACAGACCGGCATGATACCACAAACAGACCGTCATGATAACACAAACAGACCGGCATGATACCACAAACAGACTGGTATGATAACACAAACAGACTGGTATGATAACACAAACAGACTTGCATGATAACACAAACAGACTTGTATGATAACACAAACAGACTGGCATGATAGCACAGCAATAATACCAACCTTCCTCTACTGCTCTAATCTGCCAAACCTGAATGTTGTTTTAAGTTACTGACAAGCTGTTGCACTCAGTAGCAGTTCATTCATAAATGTTTCATGTTCATACGATGTGTTCATATGATTCCCACCTTTCTTTTATTACCAATCTACACATCCTGCGTCAAAAGAGGAACAATGTCCAAAAATCTTACAAGAAAGCAAAGAGTTCCCTTTAGTTAGTGGCTGGTCCCATATTGGTGAAAGAAACAGAAATATGAATGTGAAATGTTACACAAATGTTTATACAAACAATGGGTTATAAACATTTATGTCAGCTAAAAATATTGGTTTATTTCAAAGTGGTAGTGGACATATGAATGTTTCTGAATGATCAACATTTATAATTACTGAATTGGTATTTTAAATGTAAGATGCATTATGAACATATGTAAATGCTTAAACAATACTATGTTTTAAAGTGGAAGACCTATAAACATATATTTATCAATTAACAACATAGTTGGCCGAGTTAAGGTGCCTGCACACGGACCGCGGTGGCGGTGAAGGTCTCAAAGACTTTCAATTGCTTGCGGTTTGCCGCCCATCGCCCTACTCCAATTGAAAGTCTATGAGGCCTTCACCGACATCGCGTCCCGTGTGCAGGCACCTTCAAACTGTAAGTCCACTGACCCTGCCACCTGGCGACAACAAGTGGATTTCAGGAATGACTGCCTAGTCTCAACATGCTTTGGTGACTCCTCGCGCTACTTCAGGCGCCTGCACTTTCCATTAAGGTTGCTGGCCGGAGAATGTCTCCACCTCTAGCCAGCGTGTTGGCCGAAGCAGTGTAAAAATAAGCAGTTTAAGTGAGCTGCACATCTGAGACAGTGTCAGCAAAAACGCTACATTGGTGTCAGAGGCGGGATTGGCCCGGATGTCTCTATGCTCTATGAGGGACTTCGTATAGTGAAGCTTGAGAACACTCCCCCGTTTGGGTGGGCGTAGTGTAGCGACCTGCGTATCGCCACTATTCGCCCCAATAGGGGATATCCCTATCTGGAGCAGTGGGTCGTGCGCTTGGCTGGGAAGCTAAAGGTTGCGGGTTTGAGACACCGTCTGCCAAAACGCTACCATACTAAGGAAAAAAAACATAATATTGACAAGACGTTAATAAATCTTTGTGGGTCTGCTACATGAAATTAAGGTATCATTTCAGAAATGTATAACTAACCTACAAGTGTCAAGCATTAAAATAAGATGGATTTATATTCGGGATACCACCTGGTGAATATAATTAGCAGGTAGAACAGGGAACCGGCAGGCTCCGGACCTCGTAGGGTACCAAATACAACAAACTTCGAGCGTTAAGGAAAGAGTTGAATATCCCTTGCTGTAGAATATTTGAGAGTTGATCCAGAACATAGATTTGTCATTGATCCGGAGTGACTTGCCCATCCAGAGTGAGCGCATACACTTTTCGTGGGAAAACCAGAAATGTGGTGTTACTGTTTACATTCAAACTGAAATAACTGAAGAGACTCTCTTATTCAGAGTGACAGTTGTACCTTGGGAATGACACGAATGATGAATTGAATAATGTCTGCTCGGTCGTTTGGCCAGGATATTAGAGTATGGAAAAGCTGGTCATGAAAACCAAAGTTTTCTGTTCCTTGGACAGAGCACCAATGCACCACACCCAAAAGTGAGAAAATAACGAATATTACATGCAACCGAAATAAGTATGTGCATTTTTAAAACGGCTATTAGTGATGATAAATAACGGTTTAATAAGTCAAGCGATGATCAGTTATTGCACTTTTTTGAGCAATGGTATTAGTAGGCTATATGTTTTAGGCTATGATATATTTAGTAGTTAGTCTGTAGATGATAGTACATTTTTTAAAACCCTATAAAATAATCCCTTCAAATTTTATCGAAACTGTTACCTGAAAAGAAAATACTGCTATGTCTTGCTTTCGATAAAAAGCTTACTTCACCGATAAAAAAAATACAATCTTCAGAAACACAAAAATTCAGTGCGAAAATAAGAACTTACCCATCATGGAATCCGTCATTGGCAGTCAGTCATTGGCAGTCAAACGTCCGAATCTGTGTGGTTCTATACGTGCAGGAGACTACAGGTATACCAAGAAAACCGGTGTCGTCTGTTTAACCTCAACCGCTTGTAAAGTGGCACTTCTCAGACAAGCTCCGGTAGTTGCTAAAGTCCTCCCTCTCCACCCATCACATTGTAGCTAAACCTAGTCTACTTCTGAAGATCCGTGTTGTCAGACCAGAAGTGGACGTTTCCGCAAGGTAGCATCTGTATCACTATGTTAACTACATTGTGGTGGCGTACAAAAAAACAACTTTTCGCTGTAAACTAAACATTAATTTTAAATTTAAAGAAAAATACTGGTATAAAGTGGCCTATGGTATTTTGAGTCATTCGTAAATATGTAAACAATTCAAAAGCGGTTACTGATAAGTAAAACATAAATACAGCAGCCCTTGCAATGTTGTAGAACGAACTAAAAATAGGCTGAGTATAATAAGAAAGCGGTCGTTCACGGAAAAGTTGCACGGAATCGCCCTCTAGTGGTTTTAAATGAACAGTACAGTTCAGTAAAAGCTGTTACTGAAGATGATTGTGATGATGATGACGATAATGAGCCTAGTAACATTGCAAAATGCAATCGTTGGGTTGCATTGCACAGTAGGCTGTCTTTGTGTGCGCTCGCGCGTGCGTGCGTGCGTGCGTGTGTGTGTGTGTGTGTGTGTGTGTGCGTGCGTGAGGCAACAGAGGAAGAGTTAAAGCGAGAGAGAGCGAGAGGGGAAGATTTAGAGTGAGGAAGTGATCAATGATCTAGAGAAGAGGGAGAGATGCGTGGTGTAGCAGTTTCCTGCCGTTGAGTGGTTGTGTTATTTTCTTTCTAAAAAAATAAGCCTGCTACACACCGAGAGGCCACACCGCTGAGCGAAGAACAATGCAGGCCATCAAATGTGTTGTCGTGGGAGATGGGTAAGAGTACCCTATTACTTACTGTATTATTTTTTTAATTACATTTTATCATACAGGATTTGGTACTTTTCAATTATTGGCTACTTTTTAAGCTGGTCAGGGATGCTGTTAATTTCTTAACTACCATTACTTCAAGTTGTGTATGTAAGTCATTTTTAAAAATTTCTAATCACAGCTCATGCACTTCAAATACTGTAGACACAAATCTGATCTTGGATCTAAAAGTTTGTTGATTATGCTACACAGATGTACGCAAAAAACTGTTTTTATATCGGTTTAAACGGTAATCGAACTCAGCACCGTGGCCTTCTACTCATAGCTTAATTAATGGTTGATTAACAGAAAACTCTGATCTAGCTCCATTGAAACTGAAACTTAAAGGCAACTGCAGCATACTCTGTTGGCTGGACAGAGTAGGCTAAAATTTAACACGGTACAGTTTTGCCGGTTGCAAATGTAGTTAGAAGAAACCAACAGTTTACTGCAGAGGCATAGCAGCGAAGTACAGGCTAGGACATGCACTCAAACGCTGTCATGCGAGTGTTAGCCCAAATGGCCGCCTATTCCCTGTGTAGTGTCTTATTACCCATGAGGCGCGGACTAATGTAGTGCACTATGTATTACTGATTAGGGTGCCATAGGGAAAGCACTTGCGTTGTTCAGACTAGCTGAAACCAGGTACATGTAAGCATCATGCCTGGCTTATGATAGGATAGTCTGGAGTTATTGTTTAATCTATTGGTGACGTGATAATATAATAGAGTTATTGTTTAATCTATCTCTTTTAGTGATGTGATAATAGAATAGAGATATTGGTTAATATATCTCTGTTAGCGATGTAATAATATTGGTTATTGTGTAATCTGTCTCTATTAGTGATGTGATAATAGAATAGAGATATTGGTTAATCTATCTCAATTAGTGATGTAATAATATAATATTATTATTGGTAAGGATATCTGTATTACTGATGTAATAAGTGATGTTCACTTCACATGGACATTTTTTACATGTTCAGGATTGTGTTGCCTGCCAAAAAGCGTCATGTTACTTCGGAAGTGTTTGTTTGAATGGTCAGTTGTTTGTTTACTTGGTCAGTCGTTTGTTTGATAGGTCAGTTGCAAAATATGTACGGTTTTCAACTACGCCTTGGTATTCACCTTGGTATTCACTGAGAGCAGAAGTGCTGAGGTAAAGGTCCCATTGTCAAGAGGGGAACCTGGCCTTGCAGAGAGGGAACTAATGCTGTTGTGTCATAACAGATGAGATCTAGTTATCTGTGTCCTAAATTGTAATCCCCGATCAGGGCCAAAGTAAAGTGCTACCCACGGACTAGTCTTGCATCTGCGTGGGTCATACATGACTTAAAGCCCATTAGCCATTGATTCAATGTTTTCATTTTTAATTTAGCCAGTCAATACAGTTTAGGCAATAGACCAAAGCGTTTAAATAGACTACAGGATGAGAGTAAATAGTGAAACAGCAGAGGCGACGTTTTTCGTCAATGCGAGTGATGAGAGGGAGAGAAAGACCAACCGATGAGACGTGAAGGACGACAGAGAGAGAAAGAGTGAAAAGAGAAATGGGAAGAGAGAGACAGGCAGATGTCACCATTACCAGGTGTGTGGTGGGATTGACAGACCAATAGAAAGGAAGTGAGAAAAATACCACACCAAAACAGATCAGAGGGAGCTGTCTTTCGTGATCAGCCATTTTGACTGTTTCCTGTTTTTTTTTGTGCTAACTGATTGACCGTTTGATCAGGGCCTATATTTATAGGGTCTCTGTGCAGGTGTGCAGATCTAGATAGCCTTGAAGCCCAGTGATTGAGATCAGCCCTCCTCGATGATGCTTTATGAATACTGTATTGTTCAAAAAGCATCTAAAATTAGCAAATCGGTCAGAAAACACTGCATTCCTAATTTCCTACCATGTTGTTCTGAATGTCAGCATTTCTATGCACCTTTTTCATTCAGTTTCTATCTGACTAATAATGACTTTAGAATTGGTCCCGGAATCTGTCTTGTAATGAGTATCTTTAGTATAGTATAGCAGGAAGAAGGTTATGGTGAAACGAAGACTCATCTTTCTGTAAACCAGAAGCTCTGACAGCAAGACTGGCTTCCTGTTCACCATCCAGGTTCAGCAATATGATGTGGTCGACATGGTTACTCACTGTGTTGTCAGTTCTCTGTGGTGAAAGTCAAGGGAGAAGAGCTAAAACTCACTTTTGACAACCAAATGACAGATAGTGTCATATTTTAAGTCTATTTGTCTTTAGCCTTATTTAAAAGCAAGTTAAAGACAGTATTTTTTTTTCTCTGAGAAGATCCCATAGATCCATAAGAATGTATTTGCAGGAGTAGAGAAGCTGGTTATCCTCCATCTTCTGGAACAAAGTGTCAGCTGATGATAAAAATGACAGACCGGGTATCATTATAAACGCACTGTGTTACTCAACGCCTTGAGCTAGGGATTGCCAATGTTGGGAAACTAAGGTGAGACATGCTCATGCAGTTCTGGGGCAAGGAACGTGATTTGGGTTGATAAGATTCAAATATGTGTGCTAACAACTTGTGGTGGATTAGTCCTTATTTTGTTCGGGGTGGGCACGTATGGTGGGTTTATTTCGATTTTGAACAACTCTTCAGGTTTTTTGTGTTTTAATTCCTATCGGCTCACATGATTTTCCCATGTGTTTCAGAGCTGTGGGGAAAACATGTCTTCTCATCAGTTACACAACCAACGCTTTCCCTGGAGAATACATCCCTACTGTGTGAGTACACACTAACACACTAACCTTAAACCTAAGCCATTACTAAACACAACAAACATTATGTTTACCCTAACCTTAAACCTAACCCATTACTAAACCCAACAAACATGACGCTTACCCTAACCTTAAACCTAACCCATTACTAAACCCAACAAACATGATGCTTACCCTAACCTTAAACCTAACCCATTACTAAACTCAACAAAAATTACGCTAACCCTAACCTTAAACCTAACCCCAGTAACCTAAAATGTATGCTGAAACTTAACCTAGCCCTAATTCCTAAACCTAACTCTAAACCTAACCATTAATGCCTTACCCTAACCTTAACCCCAGTTCTAACTATGGCCCTAATTTGTAAGCAAAAAAAATGCTTTTTTTGTAAATGGTTACTGGAAAGACATCCTCAATATAATATTTCTTCTGATTTAACCACATTTTTGGGAAGTTTTTGTCCAGTTTAAATATTCAGAAGCACACACACACACACACACAAACAGCACACACACACACACACACACATACTGTATGTGCAGAGAGAGTCAGTGGAGCTTTAAACTGTTGTACCTTTCCAGTAACTCCTTCATTGTCATAAACACACATGATTTAAAAAAGGATTACAATTTGTTGCTACAAAGGATGCATTTGTCTGAGCGTCTGTGTGTGTGTGTGTGTGTGTGTGTGTGTTTGTGTTTGTATGTGTGTGTCCCCTCAGCTTTGACAACTACTCTGCCAATGTGATGGTGGACAGTAAGCCTGTCAACCTGGGGCTGTGGGATACAGCAGGACAGGAAGACTACGACAGACTCAGACCTCTGTCCTACCCTCAGACGGTAAAACACACACATCCAGTTTTCTGTCCTATCCTCAGACGGTAAAACACACACATCCATTTTTCTGTCCTATCCTCAGGCAGTAAAACACACACATAAATTTTTCTGTCCTACCCTCAGATGGCAAAACACACACTTCCATTTTTCTGTCCTATCCTCAGACGGTAAAACACACACATCCATTTTTCTGTCCTATCCTCAGACGGTAAAACACACACATCCATTTTTCTGTCCTACCCTCAGATGGTAAAACACGCACATCCATTTTTCTGTCCTACCCTCAGATGGTAAAACACACACATCCATTTTTCTGTCCTATCCTCAGGCAGTAAAACACACACATTAATTTTTTTGTCCTATCCTCAGATGGCAAAACACACACTTCCATTTTTCTGTCCTATCCTCAGACGGTAAAACACACACATCCATTTTTCTCTCCTACCCTCAGATGGTAAAACACACACATCAATTTTTCTGTCCTACCCTCAGATGGTAAAACACACACATCATTTTTTCTCTCCTACCCTCAGATGGTAAAACACACATGCACATACATTTTTCTGTCCTATCCTCAGAAGGTAAAACACGCACATCATTTTTTCTGTTCTACCCTCAGATGGTAAAACACACATGCACATCCATTTTTCTGTCCTATCCTTGACGGTAAAACACACACATCCATTTTTCAGTCATATGCTCAGACGGGAAAACACATGCACATCAATTTTTCTGTCCTTGTGGTCAACAGAAAACTAAACATCCATGATGGCTATCCCCTTAATCAATTTCTAATCCTAACCTAGCCCTAATTACCTAACCTTAAAGCCTAAATTTAACCTAGCCCTAATACCAAACCATATACTCTGACCAGCAATGCATAAAAGTAAGCCTAATTCTAACCTGTTCTCCAATAATTCTCCTTAAACTGTAAATAGCATTTTCTCTAGGGGGAACCAGCCAAAAGAATTTGTGGGGACCAATTTGTCAGGTTTTACCATCTTCTGGTCCCCACATTTGATGTTAGACCTGGATCACACACACACTTAATCTAAGTAAATATTCATTTATAATCTGTACAGATGTTGTTGTTGCTGTTCTAAAGGCGACGTTCTGTCTCCATCCTCCAGGACGTGTTCCTCATCTGTTTCTCACTGGTGAGCCCGGCCTCGTATGAGAACGTCAGAGCTAAGGTGAGTCTGCTCTCTACGTGTATGTGCTTTTAAAAACAATAATTGTTCAATAGAAAATCCCCTGTTGTTTTCCATCTCAAGATTTGACCTTGTGAATTCATGATGTGATCTCCAGAATGACCTGAACTGAAATGGAATTAAGTCGCAGGCCAAACCCCAGAGCTCATCAAGCTGTAATAAACTGAACTGTCATGGAAATTAAAAGACTGAAGTTATAATTACTTGAAATCATGGAAATGACATGATGACAGTCAATGTGAGGAGTGCCAGTCCAACCATTAGACACTAGATGGCGGTGTCTCCACTTACAGTCTGCCACCGGTAGTCATAAAAGGCTGTTTGACAACATTACACCCTCGTCTCCAACACACTCTTTTGTTAGTATAATTAAAAACGTTTGTGTTCCTACAGAAACCATCTCTTTGTCGGTCAACAGGGTGGAGAATGCATCAGACACTGAGCAAAAAAATCTACCTTAATGTTTTACTGGGACTTTCAGAATAGGGAAACTTTGCAGTGACGTCACATGAACACAAACACACACTTTCTATTGATACGAGTCTATAGTACATCGCCTCTCTTCTAGAGGCCTTTTGGCAACACCCCAGGAAGGGCTTCTGAAATAATAATAAAATAAACAACTATCAGCACAGTATAATGTACTCGTCTTGTGTGATGCCTGGGCTTGTACATCTGTACACCAGAAGTCGTCACAATTTCATTAACCCATGGCCAATAAGGAAAATGTAGAATCAAACATATTTTGCTGGCCCTCAACTTCTAAAAAATAAACAGTTTTAGGATTTGGGTTAAGATTATAATTTATATTGGTCAGGGTTAGGCTTGAGGGCAGGCATTAATATCTAGGGCTACAGCACACACACACACACACACACAGACACTGCCTTTTAACTAGAGAAATGTATACACCATACAGTGCATGTATCAAAGTGATAACGTCTGAGGGCTTTGTGTCATTCAACAAGATAATGTCTGCATCCCAAAAGCCACCATGTTCCCTATATAGTGCACTGATTCTGACCAGGGCCAATATGGGGGATAGCTGGCTAATTCATTATAGAAGAGGACAGCACACGTAGCTTGGTTACAGAGGCGTTAAATCATCCTCTCTCTCTTTCTGTCAATCTCATTCCCCTCATCTTCTCCCTGTCTCTTTGTCCCTGCTGTCCTCTCTTCCCATCACTAAGCGTTTACGTTTCTATCATTTTTTCCCCTCCCCCCCTCCCCCCCAGTGGTACCCGGAGGTCCGTCACCATTGCCCCTCCACCCCCATCATCCTGGTGGGCACCAAGCTGGATCTGAGGGACGAGAAGGAGACCATCGAGAAGCTCAAGGAGAAGAAACTGGCCCCCATCACCTACCCACAAGGCCTGGCGCTGGCCAAGGAGATAGGTAGGCCACCGCGGAATAATCATCATCCGTCACTTTTTCATGAGATGTGCTCTGTAAATCATTTCAGACATTTTGTGACAAGTGCTAATATCTAAAGGGCTTTGTAAGACGCAGCACATTTGATTGGGGGATATTTTGTTTTTTCCAAGTTTTATATGAGAGCAGTAGTGGCATTCAGATGTTGTCTCCCGCGATGATCTCCTCAGAGGAGTGTGGACGTACAATGCGCTGTCCATCAGTCTGTCTGCGCTAGGTTTTGTGCCTATTTACACAATTATTGTGTGTCTTTTTCTCAGACAACTAGAAACTTCCTTTCTCGCATCTAACTCATTCGGCTGCGTTTCTTTCGTCTCAACCCTGACTCCCTGCCTGCTTCTCCTTCTCTCTTCCCTCTCTTCCCTCTCCCCGTCCCTCCCTCCCTCCCCAGACTCAGTGAAGTACCTGGAGTGCTCCGCCCTGACCCAGCGCGGCCTGAAGACGGTGTTTGACGAGGCCATCAGGGCTGTACTCTGCCCTCAGCCCACCAAGGTTAAAAAGAAGGGATGCCTTCTGCTCTAACTGGTCCGAAATGAGGGCAGGAAGTCTGTGTTGAACAGGGAGCTATAGATGGCTATCTATGTTCTATCAACATCTTACAATATTTTCTTGTTTTTCTAGCTGCGGAGCAAAATGCTAACTTAAAGATGCAGCCCACAATCTTGGCCACTAGTTGTAAAAATGGCGCTGTCAAGCCAAAATGGTGTGTCTTTTATGTGCTGATTTGTGCCACATCATAAAAACCACTTGCTTTATAATGTGGAATTTCATGGCTGACTGAGGTATGATAGTGATTCCAGCACATATGAGTTTTAACAATAGATTTCCTTACTTGCCAAAGTTCCAGACTGCATCTTTAAATTTGTATTTTATTTTTACACTGTGTAAATTCCTTTTAAAAGGCTATATTGTCAAATACTATAAAGTCAATAATGTGAAATATATCAATATTTCAATATATAATAGTTTCAGTGGGTTTTTTTGGACTGGTATGTAGTGAATGATATTGGTGTTTTTGTTAAAGGAAAATAACGTGCAATCTTTCGATAATTGTCCATGCTCTCCTCAGACAATAGTAGACAAAATAGTTGTAATTGCGTGCCAAATGGCATCATGTTCCCTATGTAGTGCAGTACTTTTGATCTGGGCCCCATGGAAGCACTAGTACACTAAATAGGAAATGATGTGCCATTTAGGATACAAAATTTTTTTGGTAAACATTAACACTCAATACTCAAAAACTGTCATCCTCATCATTATAATTATTATTATTATGGGTTTTGGTTTGATGATGCCCTCTGTTCAATGTATGTTGACTTACATCCAACAGTTACAGTATATATAAACTGTAACTGTAACTAAAAAGAAGGTGAGAGAAAGAGAGAGGGAGAGCGAGCCAGTGTTGTGGTAAAAAAAATAGATTGACAGAAAGACTGTGGCTCGCTGATTCTGTAGAATGTTCTTTTAGCCTTAATTTTCCTTCAGATTCACAGTCTGACCACCGATCATTCAGCAGTGTGGCTTTCATCCAGAAAATGTGACAGCTACCTTAATGGTTTCGAGGTCATTGTCTCCTAATTAGAGCAATGTCTTTCATCTGTGTAAACTGCTTCACGGGGCTTCCACAGCACAGGCATTGAATACTTACACAACATATTTCAGTTTTTAAAATGTTTCAGAATTTTTCCCAACCTAAAAATTTGTCTTAATACATTTTTAATAGACTCATGGCAGTAATTGCTGCCTATTTTTTTCTTTTTGTAATGACAATTAAAAACAATCTGCAGATTTTATTCTGTGTATGTTTAACTCACAGTTCACCATGGAATACCTTAGGCCCAGAGAGCTACACGTAACCACAAGAAGAGGGAAGTGGTTCCTGGTACATTACAGTATGATGAGGTTGTAGAAGAGCACAGAGATTTCCACTGTCTAGTTTTATGTTTAGTAGGGAGGAATGCTGATGACATTTTATACAATAGATTCATATTTTGATGAGCACATATGCCAGCAGGGGTACCATCTGAAAACACACATTTTCCTAGAGTACATAAAAAGGTTCCTCTGATGTCTGTTGTGTTGTGGACGTGTCTGTGCTCGTTAATAAATGTATTACATAATTACAGGATGGTCAGGTAGGAGAGTGCCAGGCTCTTGTCCCTGAGAGGAAGAACATGAGGTGTTGAAGTTGTCATAAACCATTTGTCAGGGTGGGGGCTAAGACAGATCAATGTGTTTTACTACAGGATGGGGGGGGGGGGGCACAACAGTAGGAATGGATAGGACTAAAGTAAACATGCTTTGTTGATACCAAAACATCTGTGAAGCATCTACCCACACATGCCCTCCTAAGTACTGAGTTTCTTACCCACGTCAGAAATGTTCACTATACCTGTATTTTGTATCTCTCTCTGTTTGCAAACATAATAAACTGTTATTGTGTTGTGAGAATTTGGTCTTGGTTTTGCCAGCATTGTTCTAATTGGTGAATTTCCATCACAGTTTTCTTTTGCCGATAACTGATTTATTAGAATGCACTAACTATTAAGCTGTACGGTTTCATCTAACTTTTTTAAACGTATCCATATACATTTACTGTAAGTCTCTTTCCCCCGAGTACGTCCTCTGGGGAAATACACCTCTTTCCCACTGCACAGTATTAACAGTAATTAACAACAACAAGTTAATGTAGGGAGATCTGAGATCTGCTTTACTAGGACACAATTTTCAGCATTTACAGTTTAAAGAAAATGGCAGTATGACGCCTGATCCATTTTTTGTAACTGCAGGGATCCATGATAAATGCAGTCGTAGAACATGCATGTTTGCTGTTACTGCCGATAAAAAGTGCATGCAGTTTATCGTTATGCAATACCGCTCCGCCAGAGTAAACCTTAGAAGAAATCAATGGTATCACGTTGGACTAAATAAAACCAACAGCTATAACGCTTTATCATGTGGTTTCATTGTAAGATCTATGTACCCTCTCTAATGGGTGTGGTATGGCCAATATACTGCAGCTGAGCTCTGTTCTTATGCACGACGTATCACAGAGTCCCTGGATCTATGGTGTGTTGGCCACATATCACAAACCCCAGAGACGCCTTATTGCTCGTATACCAAAGTTAGGACATAACTTTTTACTGCTCTAACTGTGTCGGTAACTGGTTTATAATGGCTCATTTCTGGGGTTTGTGATATATTGCCAATATACCACGACTTAGCCCTGTATCCAGGCACTCCAAGGGGGTGTCATGACTATGAAGGCGGTGATGGTTTGAAAGAAGTTTGAAGGCTTCTCTTCAAGTGGGGTCCCTTGGTTCCTGGACTTTCTCTACTGACATCACACAATGGCAGCGATTATTTCCTCTAGAAATTCCTCATCGCTCCTCCAATTGCCTGTTTTAAAGATTTGAACAGCAATCGGTTTGTATATAAAACGTCTTCCTTGGCAGGCTGAGGAGAAAGTTGTTGCCGGAAATAATCACTGCTAATCAGTGACACATGCATAGCACTAACGTGCAGTGTCATGTGTTGAGACAAGCCACCATGAAGCATTCTATCACCTAACACTTTACAAACATTGTCAAGTGGTCTATATGAATCCATATTTGTAAACATAATATACAGGTGCTGGTCATAAAATTAGAATATCATCAAAAAGTTGATTTATTTCAGTAATTCCATTCAAAAAGTGAAACTTGTATAATGTATACATTCATTCCACGCAGAATGATATATTTCAAGTGTTTATTTCTTTTAATTTAGATGATTATAACTGACAACCAATGAAAACCCCAAATTCAGTATCTCAGAAAATTAGAATATTGTGAAAAGGTTCAATATTGAAGACACCTGGTGCCACACTCTAATCAGCTAATTAACCCAAAACACATGCAAAGGCCTTTAAATGCTCTCTCAGTCTAGTTCTGTAGGCAACACAATCATGGGGAAGACTGCTGACTTGACAGCTGTCCAAAAGACGACCATTGACACCTTGCACAAGGAGGGCAAGACACAAAAGGTCATAGCTAAAGAGGCTGGCTGTTCACAGAGCTCTGCGTCCAAGCACATTAATAGAGAGGCGAAGGGAAGGAAAAGATGTGGTAGAAA
>JACXGI010018021.1:0-13760 GCA_016801175.1 Esox masquinongy | reverse complement strand
CACACACACACACACACACACACACACACACACACACACACACACACACACACACACACACACACGTTTTTATATCCTCATGAGGCCTAGAAAAACAAAATTCCATGCTCCCTTGCCCTAATCTTAACACTAAACCTAACCCTAACCCTAACCTAACCCTAATCTGAACCGAACCCTAACCCTAACCTTAACCTCAATAAAGTAACATTTATACCTAAACTTTACCTAGATGTAATGCAATAAAGTAACATTTATACCTAAACTTTACCTAGATGTAATCCTTAACCCTAAACTTAACCAACAACACCTGGACTTTAAAGAACCCCCAATTCTAACTCTAAAATGAATTGTAAGTTTGACCCAAAACCCTGAGCCAGAAATTGACTTTCCCCTCATGGGGCCCTAAAAAATGTCCCCACGAGGCATGTTTTTCAGATTTTACTATACTTATGGGCACATTTTGTCCCCACAACGTAATAAAAACAAGCACACACACACACACACACGCACACACAGAAGAAACTTTCTGTTTTGTATCTGCCACTACCGCTGTGGTCAAAGGAACAAGTGGCCTTGTGGGTAATGGAGGTCACCAGGGGTCCGAGCGAGGAGATAGCAACGATGGCCGAACAAGTATCATAATACCTGGGTGACAGAACTATCCCCAGTCTGACAGTCTGACCGCAGAGGGAAAGGCGCTAGGCAGCGCCCTGGAAATGAGCCCTAAATGTCACTGTTTGAATGTCAGCCTAATCTGGGATGTGCCAGTCAGGCGTCTGATCGTCACTACCCTTTGAGGTCTTTGAGTCAGGGGAGAAGATTAGACCAAACCCATTTTATTTTATTTCTCTAGGTGATACGTTGTTATCAGGTTCCCTACTTTCAGGATAAAAGCTACTGACACCAGTTGAGTCAAACTACAGGCCATTAGATAAAAACCCACTGTAATGGGATTGTAAGCAATAAAAGCCATTAACTCGGTAACACGGAGGACGGTGTCCCTTGTCTAACCTGTGTGTCATTGTTCACATAAATGACCACAACACCTTAATTCAACCTAATGCCCTGCCGGCCTCGCCATATCCCATCGCCATCACAATCAGCCGTCCCTCTAATCTCTCCACAACAGCTTAATAGCTGTATCAACCTTTGATAACTCAACTGTCTGCAGTGTTATCTCGTAAACACCTTCAAAGACACTGGCATCAGAGCGGGTCATGCGCAGATACCCATACAGACACAATTCACACAGATCCGCGGTGCTGACCCCGGCCTGAACCCACCTTTGCGGATGCCGGCGTAACTACTACTGAGGCCGCTCCTCTTCTTGCGGTGGCGGTACAGCCAAACACTGAACACCATCAGGATCACCCAACAGGTGGCGCCGATGCCCGCTATGAACGCCGGCTGCTTGACCACGTCCGAGATGTGAGACAGCGTGTCCTGGTCAGCGTGGCTGTCCATCATCTGACCGGTGGAGTCTGGTGGAGAGGGGGCACAGAGGAAACGAGCACGTGGAACACTCAGTCGTAGAGAAACCCGCATCAACCTGCGGGTTGAACGCCCGTCTTCGTATATCGGGCGGGTCTGAGATGGACGCACTCCCGTAATCCGCTCCTCCTCAGAGCACTGACCTGGAGGCCAAGGCCTGACACTCACCATGACATCATCGTCATGAATACCCTTCAGGAAGTGACTGTGAACACTTGATATGGACCATGCAAACAGGCTGGAATGTGATAAGGAGATGGACATGTGGACCATGGATTTGATCTGTCGGGGGCACTTTTTGTCACGTCTGATGAAACACTAGGAAAGGAGAGGCTGAACCAGAAACGGTTTTAATGATGACAACTAACTAAAGAACTTGTGAGCTGACACAGAGACCATCCCACAGCCACTTCCTGACTGAGGTCAGATAGCATTTCATAAAGCTCGAGTAGCTCTAAACTAACCATAGGCTATCAGCTGCAAACTGAAGTTGACCGGCTCACCAAATTGAAAGAAGGTGACGTCACTCTTGACCCCTGGGCCGGCGGCGTTGCTGGCGGCAACCTCCACACTGTAGCGTATCCCCGGCGACAGGCTGGGGATCAGCACAGAGAATGTGGAGCCATCTACGGTACGGTTGACGTGGTAACGGCTCTCGTTGCCCAGGCACCAGATCTGGAGGGGGAAGGAGGAGGTTTGGTCTGGTAAGAGCGGAATTGGGAACTTTCAGAAAAATAAGACATAGAAGAGTCTAATGGATGTCAATGCCTCACATCAACACTTAATCCAGATCTGCTGAAACAGCTGAAACCCAATGAAGTTTGAGGGGGAATGTGTGCTCGAACATCTCTTCCGACCTGTCCCTCTCCTTCCTGTAGCAGAACAACTCCCTCCATCTTACCTTGTACTCCTGTACCATTCCGTTCTGTTCCTCCTCAGGAGGCGGTTGCCACGCGACCCGGATGGCTGTCCCATTGGTATGGCTCTTGGTGACGGTAACGTCCCGAGGTGCTCCGCTGGGGGCTGGGACAGCAAGACACTGTCAGACACACGCTCACCATGACATCAAAGAACCCAACTCTCAGTTCCGTCATTTTCAGAACTACGCTGAGCGCCTGCCATGTCTCTTATAGAACAACAAAGGACATTTAGTGACAATTCAGATCACATGAATCAGCCCATTACAATGCAGTCGTTTCAGAGGGTTACAGAGAACATGGGAATGCGTTTTGACAAGCTGGGTGCAGTGCTACACACCTACCATACAGAAATCTAATATATGGCCATATACATTAAAAGACTTAACATATTTTAAAATACATGATCACATTTGTTAATTACATATTTCAATCTGACATACATAAAAACAGCCAATTCTTGTATATTTTGGCATACATGTACATACATGTACATATGTGTTGAAGAAACCAAATATATGTGTATAACATATATTTTCTCATATAAGAAATATAAGTTACATACATATATTGCCATATATTACATTTCCTTATGGACTAGCTCATCTCTCTACATTATCTTCCACTGACCTGCCTTATGTTATAAACCCCACATGAAGAAACAGACCGTCTGACACGTTTAACAATTTAGTTTTTCCTGATTGCTTGACCACTTTCGTCCAAGCAAAAGTCACATTATCAAAACTGAGAAATAACTAATTGTTTTGCAAAAACTAAAATACCGCTGTGCTCATTGGGTTATAATGGAGATCAACGGGTCAAGTATCTTAGCAATCAAAGTAAACTTTAATGCTGAACTGACCTGACTGTGCTGTGATGTTTTGTGTAAAATGTTGTTTGATGTTGTGTTGGGTGATGTTCTCTGATGTTGCGTGTTGTGTGATGTTCTCTGATGTTGTATGTTGTGCCATGTTGTGTGATGTTCTCTGATGTTGTATGTTGTGCGATGTTGTGTGATGTTCTCTGATGTTGTATGTTGTGCCATGTTGTGTGATGTTCTCTGATGTTGTATGTTGTGCGATGTTGTGTTGGGTGATGTTCTCTGATGATGCGTGTTGTGTGATGTTGTGCTGGGTGATGTTCTCTGACGTTGCGTGTTGTGTTGTGCAATGTTGTGTTTTGGTGATGTTCTCTGACGTTGCGTGTTGTGTGATGTCGTGTTGGGTGATGCTCTCTGATGTTGCGTGTTGTGTGATGTTGTGTTGGGTGATGTTCTCTGACGCTGCGTGTTGTGTGATGTTGTGTTGGGTGATGTTCTCTGATGCTGCGTGTTGTGTTGTGTGACGTTGTGTTGAAGGAGCTGTGTGAACGCCAGGACTTTGTGGGCCATAGTGGTGATGGTGCTAGTCACCTGATAATTAAAGTGAATCCGTAGTGTGCGGGCCTCGGGAGCTTAGTCACTGCCTGGTTAAAGATAATGAAAGCAGGCATGTCTGTTGTCTGGGGCTGGCTGCCGCTCCATGTATGAACTCAGAAAACAATTAGCAGAGCAATTTGTCTTCACAGCTGCTGCTACACACTCATCTATACGGAGTACACATACACGTACACACACATTAACTACACACAATGTGAAACTACCAAGCCTTACCAGTGTTGATTATTATGCTACAACCGTAACAACCAGAAACCTCCGGAACTGATAGCAAACAGTAAGTAAAGGACAGGAGCTGTAACAGTTTCAACCTCATTAATTTCTTTCTATGAAAGGTTGCTTTGTCTTTGGCTCAACTTCCCTTCACAACAAAAACGCAAATATTCCATTTCTATACTGTAAAGACTATGAAAGTGTTTATCTCACCCGCACCCCACTCCTCTCTGACAACAGCCTTGACCCCAGCCTCTTACCTTCCTCCAGGGTCCGGACCACCTTCACCTCACTGTCGGCTCCCTGGAACTCATCGAAGAAAGGACGCACTTTGAACTCATATGTGACCCCCTTCTTCAGCTGAGGCACCACGGCGCCGTCCTCTCCAGGGGTGCGCACCTCGAACACACCCCACTGCCCCCCCGGCTGGCCCAGGTCAGCTGACGCTCTGTACATCACCTTGTAGCCCTGGATGTACGGAGACTGCTGCTCCACCTGGTGGCGGAGAAGAGGAACACATGTGAGGATTTCTTAGCCAGCATCTGAACACACAATTTTAATAAGCAGTTTTATGACAATGTGTTTTTCTCATTTTCAACTTTGCAACACTGGAGACAGAACCCTTCTGTAAATTAGCTTATTAAATGTCATTCTGGTCGCCATGGATGTTTAATATTATGCATTTCTAACCAAAGCTATGTCAAAATAAACCCCGGGAATCCATGACGCCAGCGTTAAGAGCCATTATACCAGCAAGATATAGTACAGTTCTCTCAGATGTTGGACCAGTCTGTCACTTGAAGAAAAAACACATTAAAAGCAACATATATTATGAATCACAACCCTCGTGTCGGCTTGGTAACCATATACAGTGAACACCCTCCAGGAGGTCTTTAGCCCCTGTGCTATGTTGCCCCCTGGGCCCATAGGGAGAGCTTGGGTTACACCGCTCTTGTCTCCCAGAGCTCAGGGAAACCGCAGCATGAGGTCATCACCAGCCACCCATTTCCTGAGAGGCTGGGACTGGTTAGGACACTGCCAGGAGGGCTCTGCTAACCAGCGCTCTCAGATAGATGGGCCTCAGATTTACATGGAAGATACGGCTAGGGAAGCTAGCCTCTCACAAGCACTACATAAGTGAGCGAAGGCCACTGACTTGTCACCTTGGGAATGAACCGTAACGGCGTCATCCACCGTTTTAAAAAGTATCATGTTTGTTTGTACTGTGCATTGGCCATACGAAAAATGTACACGCTCTCTCACAGTCCGTCGTCCAAACTGACTCTGTCAGCACAGGTGGTCTTGATTACGCGAAACAGTTCCACATCCCACCGACAGATTCCCTCAGCTGATTATACAGCACAGCATCTACCACCTCTCCACCCAACAGACTCAACTATGTGATCCGAAGGATGATGCCCGGAGTCTTATTTGTAGACTACCGTGAGCAGCACAGGGAGACCAACCGATCAGGCAGCGTAAGACCAGCTGGCAGAGGGGTGAATTGTCCTTTTGTGGGACTCTGCCTGCGTATCTCCCAGACCCAGCCTGGCCCAGGGGTCTACTCACCGTCCACTGCACCCTGACAGAGGAGGAGGAGAGGATGGTGGGGTTGTGAAGGTGAACCACCACGTCCCCCAGCTCCCTCTGGATCTGACGGTGGTCCACCCCCTGGCTGGTGGGAGGGGTGTCTGCATGAGGACAGACAGACAGAGAGGAACGGCTTAGAACAGTCAACCACTCATTCTCACCGCCCGGCCGGATGGCTCGCACCCAGGGCCGTGAGGTGTTCCTGTCGTCGACGCGACTCCAGTCTCGGCAGAACTCCGTCAGAGGAGAGGACGGTCTCACCTTGCGTCCTGACCGCGTCCGTGATGGGGCTGGGGTCACTGAGGCCGTAGGCGTTGGCTGCTCTCACCAGGAACAGGTAGACGGCGCCCGGCTTCAGGTTCTTCAGGACAAAGGTCTCCGTCTTCACGTGGTCGGCCTGCGTCACCCAGCTATTCCCCGACACGTGACTTGACAGAGACATGGGGACCCATGAGTCGGAACGCAGCGCATGCACACGGAATAGGTACACACACAGAATGAGACACAGCTCAGCCCTCCCGGGGTTACCTGAATGCCTCGATGACGTAGGAGGTCGGCGTGGCCCCGGCGTTCGGGTTCGGCTTCCAGGACAGTGTGACCGAGGTGCGGCTGACGTCCGTCACGTCAGGTTTGGACGGGGCGCTGGGGATCAGATTAGGGTCTGTGGGTCGGCCCGGCTGGACCACCGTCCCAAACACCTCCACCTCCACGTAGGCCCTCCAGGAAGCCTCTCCACTGGGGCTGGATGCCACACAGGTGTAGAAGCCGGTGTCTCCAAGCTGAGCAGGCAGAGACAGTGTGAGACTGGCTTCATTCAGCGCTGAGCGGAGGTCTGTGCGTTTTGACAGTGGCGTTATGCTGCCCCCTACCTTGGTGTAGCGGATCTGCAGGGCTCCGGTGTCTAGCTGGGTGATGCGGGACCCGTCGGAGGACACCGGCGACCCGTCTTTCTTCCAGTGGACTGTCGGAGCGGGGGTACCTGTGGCTATGCACCCGAGGACCACTGTGCTGTCCACGGGGACGGTCTGGTTCACTGGGCCCTGGCGGATCACGGGTGGGGGGCGGTCCGACACCACTGCTCAAAAGGACAGTTAAACTGTCAGAACGAATCACACCTGCATTCAAAGACTATTATGGTATGTCAACTGCTTTCAAAGATATTTTGAAGTAAGTCTTTCAGTATTCTGGTAGTAGTTCAATACTGACCTTTTGGAAATATATAAATACACTTAAAAACGCCATATTTTTTAACCTGACTATTAAATATTGGAATGTTTTTGAAATGTGAAAGCAAGCTGTTTGTAGGACATCATTCATGAATAATTTCAAATAATAATGTAGCCCATTGGCATCACATTAACTGAATTAATGATACATAAACAAAAGTAAGTATATAAACCGAAAATCATCTTGGACACATGTGGAGGGAGAGAGCGAGAGATAGACCCTAATGGACAGAGATGTGAATGTACAGACAGAAAGAGAGAGAGAGAGAGAGAAAAAGAGAGAATGGAGAGGGAAATGACAGACAGAGAAAATCAAGGGCAAATGAGATGTGAGAGATATTGAAGAAAATTGCTACGAAGAGAACACAATAGGAGTGACAGGTTGGGGCAGTCAAGGGGAATAGAAATCAGATTATCCCAATGCCCAGAGGAACTGGCTAGTCATTGGGCAGTAGTGGGAGCAGTAAGAGCCGGCTACAGCCAGAGCACCACAGACTAACAACAAATCCCATTTAGATAGCAGCCAGCCATCACTCTCAAGCCTGTGGAAATAGGGGCTCTCCGAGGCACAAGGAAAAATAATGGAAACACCTAGAAAATCACCAGAGGTCAGCAGGGAACCGTCAGGGCCTTCTATGCCTTTAGAGAGGATTGAATATATATATATATATATATATATATATATATATACACACACACACACACACACACAGTACCAGTCAAAAGTTTGGACACACCTACTAAGTCAAGAGTATTTCTTTAGTTTGACTATTTCCCACATTGTAGAATAATAGTGAAGACATCACAACTATGAAAAATCTTATGGAGTCATGTAGCAAACAAAAGTGTTAAACAGATCAAAACACATTTACTCTTGTACAACCCAATTTCCAAAAAAGTTGGGACACTGCATAAAATGCAAATAAAACAGAATGCAATGTGCAAATAATTTAGCCCTATATTAAATTGAAAAGAGTACAAAGACAACATATCAAATGTTGAAACTGAGAAATGTTATTGTTTTTGGAAAAATACATGACCATTTTGAATTTGATGCCAGCAACACGTTTAAAAAAAACTTAGGATAGGAGCATGTTGACCACTGTGTTGCATCACCTCTTCTTTTAACTCTGTAAGCGTTTGGGAACTGAGGAGACCAACTGCTGTAGTTTTGAAAGTGAAATATTTTCCCATTCTTGCTTGATATAGGATTGCAGCTGCTCAACAGTTCAGGGTCTCCTTTGTCATATATTGCGTTTCATAATGTGCCAAATGTTTTCAATGGGTGACAGGTCTGGACTGCAGGCTGGCCAGTTTAGCACCAGGACTCTTTTACTACGTAGCCATGCTGTTGTAATAGATGCAAAATGTGGTTTGCATCGTCTTGCTGAAAATAGCAAGGTCTTCCCTGAAAAAGACATCGTCTGGATGGCAACATATGTTGCTCCACAACCTGTATATATTATTCAGCATCAATGGAGCCTTCACAGATGTGCAAGTCACCCATGTCATGTGCACTAATGCACCCCCATACCATCACGGATGATGGCTTTTGAACTATACGCTGATAACAAACCAAATGTTCCCTCTCCTCTTCAGTCTGGAGGACGCAGCGTCCATGATTCCCAAAAATAATGTCTAATTTTGATTCGTCAGACCACAGGACAGTTTTCCACTTCACCTCAGTCCATCTTAAATTAACTCGGGCCCAGAGAAGGCGGCGGCGGTTCTGGATCTTGTTTATATATGGTTTCTTTGCATGGTAGAGTTTGAACTTGCGTTTATGGATGCAGCAACGTACTGTGTTCACACACAATGGTTTTCGGAAGTGTTCCTGAGCCCATGCAGTGTTTTCCACTACAGAATCGTGTCTGATTTTAATGCAGTGCTGCCTGAGGGCCCGAAGATCACGGCCATCCAATATTGGTTTTCAACCTTTGTCCCTTGCGTACAGAGATTTCTCCGGATTCTCTGAATCTTTTTAATGATATTATGTACTATAGATGACGAGATCCCCAAACTCTTTGCAATTTTGTGTTGAGAAACATTATTCTTAAATTGTTGCACTATTTGCCTGCACAGTCTTTCACCAGCATGGCTACCACAGCATCTCTGCAGCGATACGCCATTCCATTTGGTTTGCGATAAGTGAGGTTATCATTTGTTTTCAACTGGGCAAAACACACCTACAGGCTCTGCAAGGACTGCTTGACCAAGGACAGTGATTTTTATGGTTTGGTTGAGTTGGATCACAGCATGAAGGAAAAGCAGCCAAAAAGTGCTCAGTATACGTGGGAACTCCTTCAAGACTCTGGAAAAGCATTCCAGGTGACTGCCCTATGAAGCTGGTTGAGAGAATGCCACAACTGTGTAAAGCTGTCATCAAGGCAAAGGGTGGTCATCTAAAATGTATTTAACACTTTTGGTTACTACATGATTCCATCTGAAAAACGTGTCACCAACTGAGACAACGAATAGCTTTTACCCTGTTTGGCACATTTTTTGAGATGAGTGACTTTCGATGCTACTTGAGCAGGTGTTTTCAACAATTACGTTGGCTAGGTTTTTAACACCTGCCTTTTAGAAGATTACCTTCCAACAAGAGGTTACATTTCAAATTATCATCAACTGGTAAGTGTCCCAGTGCTGGTTTGGCAGCTGGCTTATCTATGAAATAATAACGTGACCCCGCCAGATGGATGCAGTTGCATTCAAACGTGTGTGTTCATCTGGAAATGTCATTCGCATTGATTTGTATTCATGACTGGGGCTTCCCAAGTTATTACATCCAGTGAATAGAATGGAATGCTTTTCATTTCGCTGTTTATTGAGTCATTCCCTAGCTGTCACGTCATTAGCGTCCATGACTGTTGTGGTTATGGTAGCACAGGTCCACCATTCCTCGGTCGGTGCACCATGTGGATCTTGTAAATTAGCACATTATTCTGAGCTGGTAGGATAATGTAGTCCAAAGCACCGACCAGAGCAGTCCATGTGAGCGAAGCTAAACGGTCTGTACTCCCACTCATCACTCCTCTGCGCGGTGTGCTGTGTTCATTTCCTTGCTCCGCTAAAAATCTTAGCTAGTTGACTATCTGAAAAAAAAGCACTCAACATGAGTAGGCTACGCCGTTGATTAGGCAAACTGTTTAAACGCTCTGTGCTCTAACCAAATTAGGAACGCTCCACTCCAGCTCCACGGAGCTCGTCCTCTGAGTCAGGGCTGTTTGATTAATTTAGGCTGTCATGAAAGAGCATTGATTCTCTTGCATTAGAGCTAGTTTGTATTTTAAAGTATAAAGTCATTACTTATTCAGTTGGATACAATGTTTTACAGTATATATTTTTTCCCACTGAACGCCCAGATCCAATAGCCACAGTTCACTACTGCCAGAGGTAATGGCAGCAAGTTATTTCCGTACCAATACACCATTGACAAAAGGAGGGAGTAAAAGAATGAAAAAAAGCGAAGGAGAGGGGCAAGGGGGAGGGGAGGCCTAAACACTAGGAGGAGCGCTACTGGATAGCAGAGTGAGGAGTGGGAGATTAAATCAAACATGCTACATCCTTGTTTCATTTCCATTAAGTGTAATTGAGTGTACATTAAGTGGGTGACTCTCATTTCCCCCGCGTGGCTGTAGAAAGCATAACCATTACCATATGATTACACAGAACCAATAGCTGCCACTGCTGAAGTCACTGCCATACACAGACAACGCACGCTGTCTGTGCTAGCCTTAGGCAATTATGTTAATTAACCTAATATATGTACATAGTGAAGTCTCTCCCTATCTCTCTCTATCCCTCCCTCCCTCCCTCTCTCCCTCTGTCTTATTTTCTTTCGTTCTCCAGTTCATTAGAACCAGGTAGACTTTGTAGATGTCATTACTGTTGCAGGCCTTGGAGCCTGCCTGAACATTTTAATATCTGATGCAATTATCAGGATTATCATCATTCGGTTCACAAGCATGACATTAGGGAGGAGAATGAAAGGTGTCTGTGTTTAAATTTGTGTGTGTGTGTGTGTGTTTGTTTCAGGGGGAGGGTTAAAAATTGGAATGAGGGTATGGGTGGACTGCATGCACTCTGTCACCATGGTAACAGGAGGTTTGGAGCCCAAACGCCTGCAGCTGGGTTCCTGAAATCACTCCAACAATAATTAGTCACCAAGGCCAACTGTAACCACTACAAAACACTGAATCAGAGAGGACACAGCATGTAGCCAGCCGACAGGAGAAGCTGATCTGCCATTCATCCAGCCGGCAAAAGCAGGCAACGTCGATGTTTGTTTAGCAAAGACATTGGAGGCCAGATATTTGGCATCGTCCGACCAGGTGGAGACAGCTCAGCCAACCAGACCACACTATAGCCAACATACACAACAGAATAGCATTGGACCCCCACCCCCCTCACTCACTGTCAGTGACCTCCAGCAGGGCCTTGGTGATGACGGAGCCTGCTATGTTGAGGGCCTGACAGCTGTAGTAGCCGGAGTCAGAGCGCTGGGCGTCCGCAATGGTCAGACTGCCGGTCTGGGACACGGAGAGGCGGCTGAAGGGCTGAGGGGGCTGGTAGGAGAAAAGCAGGCTCTGGAAAGAAAGAGAGAGGGGGGTGTTGACACTGGAATTACATGTCTATGTGCCTTAGAGTTGTCATTAAAATACACTCCAAAGATTACTGATATGTATCAATGCAGCTACACTACCACTTGTAACAACACATATCACCAGACAGACTGACAGTATCTCTCTATAACAACACATATCACCAGACAGACTGACAGTGTCTCTCTATAACAACACATATCACCAGACAGACTGATGGTATCTCCCTATAACAGCACAAATAAACAGAATGGAAGGTATCTCACATTGCTGCCCTCTCTCTGCCAGAAGATAGCTGGCTGAGGGTTGCCAGTGGCCTCACACTGAAAGGTGACTGTTCTCCCCACTGCCACCACCTGGTTTCGAGGGCGCATGGCGAACGCTGGGGGCACTGTAGAGGGTAAACAGAACAAACTTTTGGAAAATGTTTGCAAATGTTAAAATAGGATAATCACATGAAAAATAGAGCAAAATAATGATTGTGTTTACCTGGTTTCACTTTAATAATGTTTTTGAATCACCCACTTACTATCGGTTGCTAATGACCACTGATATGCAAATTTATATTGGTGGATTGGAGGGAGGAGGTGCAGGTGGGATGAGAGCAGGACTGTGATGTCTAGTGATGTCGTGCGGCTGTCAGTGTGGAGGAGGATGAGTGGCGGATGACAACTTACCAGTGAAGACTACAAGAGAAGAGACATAAACACAAGAACAGGACATGAATCATGAATAATGACAGACATGGCATGGGAAAAGTCTACCAGTCAATCATTAAACATTTTCAACAAACACTTTGATGAGTGAACACATGAATGAGTCAATGCATGAGAACAGACAACAATGTGATATGGTGCTCAGAAGCCCTGTTTGCGTGGCAGAGTTTCTGAGTTATTAATTGGGGTTTTGAGTACTGGTGGTGGGGGGGGGGTAAGTTCGGTGTGTTTAATGAATGGGACCTCCCTGGGAGGCTGCTTCAGTGTGCAGGACTAGACACCCCCACCCATCTACATTCCTCAAGCCAAGCAAAAACACAAATGCAGTTATTGTGGAAATATACACACACACGCTGCCTCAAATAATTCTCAAGGAAATGTTTGGTATTTGTCACTTAGACCATAGTACAATAGACACATCCTTTCTTAATGAGACATTAAGACAGTCCAGAAGACGTGGGACATGGAAGACCCTAAAAAGGTCTGAAGAAAGGGAGGGCAGGCAGGGGGAAGGAAGGAAGACAAAGCTCTTATTGGATTTTCTGTGCCCTTTGGAACCCCAAACCCTCCACCCCTGACAGCAGTGTTTCCAGAGCAGGACTTGATGAATTTGTGACAGTGTACATCAAAGGAGCAGCAGTCCAGCTCCCAGCATGCTGTGCGGTATGTGATAGAGGAAGTGGAGCATCTCTTCCTGGCCCCTGTCTGAGTGTGCTGAGCTCAGAACAGACTCCCGCTCACAGGCCACAGGCTCAGCTACAGGCTCCCACCATATTTCATCCACTGTATCCAAGTGGAATAAATCCATAGACTAACACCATGCACCTGGAGAACGGCCCGTTTCCTTCACTGTGTTTTTGCACCTAATATTTAGTACCTGTGATTTGTAAACTCTCCCTAACTTTTCTAATTGAATTTATGTGAAATAATATGGGAACATAATAAATCACAGGGAGCAAAAATTAGTAAAACATTTATCTGGAAAATGTTAGCGCACACACACCCACCCACACCCACACCCACACACACACACACACACCCACACACACACACACACCAGGACCCATACCCAACAATGGTGGGAGTGTTGGAAGGGTTTGTCGTGGTGCTGATAGGTCCACAGTGAAAGTCAAGGTACTGACCCCTGACATGTACCATGTGTTTTATGGGCCAGGCTGGGGCCAGAGTCATGAATTCCCCTGGCAGGTTAACGAGCTGACTGGACGGGTGCTGGGCCAACACATGAGCCCCTGTGTTAGGTCAGAACGGGCCAGCCAAAGAGGAGGGTGGAGAGGTGGACTACAAGAGTGTGTTTGAGCGTGAGTGTGTGTTTGTGTGAGCGTTGCACATGCACGAGTGTGTCGTGTGTGTTCAGTAGGGGTGTGGGGACAAGGCGTGGGCTGTTCCCGTCCCAATGTGACCCATTAGACCTGTTGACTCAAAGGTGTGAAAAGCCTTGAGATGGAGTGTTGGCTTGAGTTACGAGGGTAGCCGGTCTTGCGGCCTGTTTGGACGGAGTTACGACCCCCCAGTGAACACATAAACCTGCGGGGGGGGGGGGGGGGGGG
>JACXGI010018020.1:0-13754 GCA_016801175.1 Esox masquinongy | reverse complement strand
TGGGCCCTGTCCGGGGCCTCCCCCGGATAGGGCCACAGTGTCACCGGACCCCCCTGTCTCAGCCCCAAGGTCTTACGCTGCTATATTATTGTGCTGGGGAGTAGGGTCAGTTCTCCTTCTCCACTATAAATCCTTGTAGTTCTAAGGAATGCATTTTCTAAATTTTTCCTGTCTCCTGCCGTTTTAAACTTAGGAGGAGGTCCTGGCACACATAAGGTCCTGGCACACACCTGAGGAGTACCAGGCTTGAAAGACCCATTGCTGTCCCGGTCCAAAGTCCTCCTGGTTGTGTTGCAGATCAAGATGATACCTGACGATTTCAGCTGCCACTGTGCTGACACCTCCCCCTCCTCGTGTTGTCCTTGTCCATCTGGTCATGCTTCCGACCAGGACTAAGTTTAACTAGACTCTGGACTCAGCCCACGTGCACTTATTAATTATTACAATTGTACTCTTAATATGTTTATCCGGTACAGCCAGAAGAGGACTGGTCACCCCTCTGAGCCTGGGTCCTCTCACGGTTTCTTCCTAAATTTCGGCCTTCTTAGGGAGTTTTTCCTAGCCACTGAAATTCAACACTACTGTTGTTTGCTCCTTGGGGTTTTAAGGCCGGGTGTTTTGTAAAAGCACTTTGTGACAACTGCTGATGTAAAAAGGGCTTTATAAATAAATTTGATTGATTGATTGATTGATTAATGATGGCAAGACTGGCGTAACCCAACAATGCTCTAATGGCGAGACAATAACACACAAAGACCAGGGGAGCAGAGGGAACATATAAATTGGGGGGAATGATTATGAATGAGGACCAGGTGTGCGCTAAACAAGACAATCAGGTGAGATGAATAGATGAGCGGTGGTGTCAGAAGGTCGGTGACGTCGACCGCTGAAGCCTGCCCGCTGCAGGGGGAGGAGAGGCAGCAGAGGGCGCAGTCATCACAATAGGGATACATTATTTGCACATTTGATTCTGTTTTTATTTTCATTTTACGCAGCATCCCAACTTTTTTGGAAACAGGGTTGTAATAGTTTGGACAACTGGTTAACCTGGTCTCAGGGGGTAAATACTAATTGTAAATCTGCAACACATTATGTTAGGGTACATTACAATGCTTGAGCAAAACATATTGTAGCGACCATTGACAAACTGTTGTGTGGTTCTGGGACAGTGTCTTCTTTATTGCTGCTGTCAGGGCATAATTGAACAGGACACTACCTAGAGCAGACCTGGGCAAGATAAGGCCCCCGGGCCGGATCCGGCCCGTTGAGTAATTCTATCCGGCCCGCGATACATCCAAAACTTTTAAAATAATACAAAATAAAAAATACCTGACGAGATCCGCAGATTACGTTAGTTTATTTACTGCTGCATATTTATTTTCAAATTAAAAGTCCCGTGGCACTCCCAGTAATAAGTACAGCAGTATCATACTGTCTGTTCAAAATACCTTTATTTGAAACAAGGTATTTGCGTTGCTATGATACTTAGGGAACAGCACCACAATCCACGCGAGGAAGTTATAATTTTTACGTACTATACGCAATTGATGGCTTGCGATCTCTGGAAACGAGCCTAAGAAAAGTTGATAACGAAAGCAGGGTATTTAAAAAAGAATTGACAGGAAAATATTTATTTGTAGATGTCACAGGTAAAGCAACTTGCTTAATATGTTAAGCTAACGTCGCAGTTTTTAAAGTGTACAATTTGCAGAGGCGAGTATGCGGAGAAACACAAAAACTGTCACCCCATGCTTAATTCAACAAGTCCAAGCGCAGATGCAGCCTCACTGATGAAGATCTTGCAGCAGTACCGCACACTGCTTCAACAGAAATGACTCCTGACTTCAGCTCACCTGTCAACGTCCATACGAGGCTCTCCTGTTCATATTGAGTGAGTAGCCCTAAAAGTTGATTTCTTGGGTCTGGGCTGCTGGAATAACTGTCGTTAAAAGCAAAATATATACCGTATGAAGTTAGACGACGGCAATTATACCAACATTTGCTTTTGAGTAAAAAAACATTGTTAAAGTAAATTAAGTTTGATTATGAAAACGGTGTTGCACGGAAAATAAATATGCATAAATATAATATGCAAGTTAACAGAGTTAGCTATGTTGTGTGTTTTTTAGGCATGTTGGTTAAAAAAGTAATCTGGCCCACGATGCACTCTGGCATTTTCAGTGTGGCCCCTCATTGAAAAATATTGCCCACCGCTGACCTAGAGGGTGGTCACTTACCTGCTGTCTGCCAAGCACAGGAATGTTTTGGTGCTGGATACTCTTGTGGTTGGTACATTAGTGAGGAGGGGGGCATGTTCTTGGTTAAGTTGGCATGCTTGCCATTGTTCTGCTTGACACCTTAATGCTGAGTTGGGCGAGTTACAGCCTGCAGTTAATTACTTTTGACAAAAAAAAATATTAATGCGAAATGTGAAGGCGATGTCGAAGTGATCTTATGTCCAACTGAGGACGCTACTGGATAACGTTCTGAATATGCAAAACGGATAAGGTATCACAGTTCTGAGGTTAATGTTAGGTTCAAGGTTTTGGGTTAAGGAATTACAGTACTGGTCAAACTAAAAGTCAAAAAAATGTTTTTTACTCCCCCCTTAAATTTCAAAGGAAAGTGCTACCCATTGCTAACCTAACACAGCTCATGCCTCAGAAACACCATCCCTACAGTGAAGTATGGTGGCAGCATCATGCTGTGGGAATGCTTTTCATCAGCAGGGAGTGTGCAATCTTGTTCAAGTGAAGGAAGAATTGATCGAGCAAAACTCAGGGAAATACCCACAGAACCTGCTTCAGTTTGAGAAAAAACTGAAACTTGGGAGGAAATTCACCTTTCACCAAGACAGTTATCCAAAGCACAAATCAAAGCAAAATTGGAGTGGCTTCTGTCAAATTATTGAACTAAGTCCCATTGAGAATCTGTGACAGCAGTGGAAAATTGTGGTCCTGCAACTGGATCAGTATCACCCAACCAACCAGAACCTCGGAGCAAATCTGCCAAGAATGATTGTTCCAAGATCTTTCAATGTGTGCAAAGTTGGTAAATACTTACCTTGAAACATTTTAAGACGTTATTGCAGCAATATATGGCTGAGCCAAATTTTAATGTGTGTTGGATGAATACTTAAAACTTATTTTTCTTTCAGTGTTTAAAATAAATTGTAAACCAAAACAAAATGTCAATATAATGTTTATAATTCAGAAATATGAAAGAATTGGTCAGCAGTCTGAATGAATGCATGTATTAGGGTTTCAGCAGCAGGACGGGAGAGGGAAGGTCTGAGTTTGGAGATGTTGCAGAGATGGAAGAATGAAGACTTTACAGTCTGTTTAACATGCTGATCAAAGGAGAGTGTAGAGTCTAGAATGACGCCAAGGTTACGTGCGTGGGGGGATGGAGAAACAACGGTGTCATCGATGTTGAGATTGAAAGAGCCAGTTTTGGTGAGGGTGAATTTGATTCCAATGAGTATGAGTTCTGTTTTGTCACTGTTTAGTTTGAGGAAGATTTCCTTCATCCATGCTTTTATTGCAATCAGGCAGGATTCAATATGGGTCAGAGGTGGGTTGGTGAGAGATTTGGTGGCTAGATATACAGTTGTGTTCAACAGTTTGCATTCCTTTGGAGAATTGGTAATATATGTACCGTTTGTAAAGAAAACATGAGTGAGCAGGCAAAACACGTCTTTTATTTCTTATGGGATTCACATTCAACTGTAGGTCCTAACAGAATGGCACAATCATAAAACAACATGGCAACAAAGAAAAAAATGAACTGACCCCTTTTCAAAAGTCTGCATACCCTTAGTTCTTAACACTGTGTTGCCCCCTGTAGCATCAATGACAGTGCGCAGTATTTTGTAATAGTTGTCTATGAGGCCTGTGATGGCTATGTCATCGAATAGAACTCCTACTAAGGAAGGTAAGACAGAGATCTAATGCTGTTAAACACAATTACAGTTTATTATATAATATTTGCAAATAGAGAGAGAAAGACACTAATACAAGATCAGTGAGACTCTGTCTGAAGAACAGTTCAGAAAACCTCCTTTTTGTATAGGCAAGAAAGTGTTACATCTCACAAAATCACTGACATTTCATCAATACATGTTAATCTGGTCTAAACCAGTTAGGTTTATTCCTCTTATCAGTTTCTCTCGCCGCCCAAGGTTCACCCAAATACAGGTTATCCATCTGTATTTTACAAATACCTCTTGACTACAATTGTCCAACCTCTTACTTAGTTCAAGAAATTTCTATAACAGGCCCCGAATTCTTGCAGGTGATATAGCTGCCCATTAGTCTTGGCAAAATTCCTCCAGGTCATGCAAAGTCTTTGGTTGTCTTGCATGAACCGCACGTTTGAGATCTCCCCAGAGTGGCTCGATGATATGAAGGTGTTACGAACCCCGTGGCTCTAGCAGTCTAGGGTGGATGGTACAGAGACCCGTGACATAAAACTCATGCAAAGTGTAATAGCGTAAAGGAAAGAAAGACAGACAACCAAAGCTACCATCAAACAAAACGTATATTCTAAACACACAGACATGTCTTTAAATTACTTTCAGTCTCAAATCACTGCATGCAAGTCAAGTCTCAAGTATTTTAAGTACTATAGGCTATAGTTATAGTCTATTAGTCCAAAGCAAGTCCTTTCAACTTAAGGTGCACTTTTTGGGGATGACTGTTATTTTATGGGCTATTTTAAATCAGCAGTGGATAAGCTAGTACACTAATACTGAAATGCAACATTTAATTTATTATAGCAAACATGCATTGTATGTTTAATTGAAATAGGATCATGTTGAGGGGCCGGCCTATTCTATCTGCCAGCCAGACTGTCTGATTATTTTACATAGGTTAGCCATGAGCTAACAGCTCTTTGTGTTCTGTATGGTTATATGTGTTAGCTAGTTATTAGCTACTGTAACTAACTAGCTGGCAAAGATTAGAAACAGGCCCAATTCTTGACATTAGTCTTCTCACTGAATGTAAAAAATCTTTGTACTGCTGTTACAGATGGAACAGATGCACTTTTGCTAACGTTACCTAGGTGACTTTCAACTTTAATTGCTTGAGCTACCAGACAAGATCAAGGTAAGAAGGCAGGCTTTTTCATTAGTTTTAGCTATTCTATACTTATCTTCCTAGGCACAAGTCCAGTGACTACAAGTCCAAGTCAAATCTCAAGTCTATTGAACAGATTGCAAGTCAAGTCACAAGGTCCAAGTCAAGTCTCAAGTCTTTTGAACAGATCTCAAGTCAAGTCACAAGTCAATTTTTTGGTGACTTAAGTGTGACTTGAGTCATCAACTCTGTAAACACACGGTAAATGGTTTAGGGAAAAGGTGCTGAGCTGGACACAAGGAATTAAATAATAAAGTCAAAAACCCCTAAATTGATCTTGCCTGCCTCAAAAACAGCTTAACTAACTACTAACCTATACAAAAATACAGTTGGTGTTCCATTCAGTTCTAACTAATGTTTCTAGACAAAGTTTTCCTACGTGTTGTGTATGCCCAAGGGCGACTTGCTAAAAATCCCCATTTCCCAGGTACAAACAGAACACACAGGTTAAACAGGGACTAAACAGCAAACAATGGACTAGACAACAGCAAACAAAACACCTGTAACGAATGGGTCAAGGCAGAGAGAGGCTGGTTCCAGTTGCGGAGCAAGCGGTTTATTAGGAGACGAACTCCAGGCAGGGCAAGGCAAAGGATAGTCGGACAGGCAAGGGTCAAAAACACGAAAGGCGAACTAAGACACAATCAGAAGGCTATAGACGGAGTTGAGGAGAAAAGCAGGCTAAGGTCAAACACGAGAATCGATACAAAAGATGCACTAGGTGGAAGCGAAAAACCAAAGGCTCAGTATGAATGACAAACAATACCTCACAAAGGCTACGGAGAACTGCACAGGACTATATAGGGACATAAACCACAGACACAGGTGGGGACACAGGTGGGGACACAGGTGCTCAGAATGAGGGTGATTGGGATCTGATGACTGGGGTGCATTCAGGAGTAATGGAGCGTGGGGTGCGTTCAGGAGTAATGGAGCGTGGAAGCGTCATTTCTTCAGTGTTGTCATATGAAAAGATATAATGAAATATTTGCAAATGTGAGGGGTGTACTCATTTTTGTTCTCCCTTCTCTCAGACAGATTCACGTTGGTTTACAAGCAGCTAATACAACTTGCTGGCATTTTTGTTTGAGCTCTTAATCTATGCTAGCTAATCTGAGCTACAGTTTTGTAATCAAACTCGGTTACGGATACAGCCTCCTCACAGACAGATTCATCCGCGCGGTGGCTGCTTATACATTTTCCAGAAAGAACAAACAGCGATAACCATTGAAACAAAGCTCGGTTTGGCACAAATTGTTTTTGGAGAACATACAGAGACCTATCAATATGCCCTAGCCTTCCCGTTTTGGAAAACCGAATATATCATCCACAGTCCAGGATTAGGCCAGATAACCCGAAAAAAATGTAATACTTGTAAATTTTCTGCACTCTTCTATTTGCACTTCTGGTTAGATGCTAACTGCCTTTCGTTGCACTGCATTGTTCAATGACAATACATGTGAATCTTATCTAATTTATGTTCATGTCCTTAATTTCCCTGCAAATGCACCTAGTGAGTACATAAATGTTATTAAAGAGACCAATACCAGTACCTGGAAACACTTAAGGTCTAGCGGTTGCAGCATGATAGGGACTTCATTCATCTACTGTGCCTCTCAAAAGTATTCACCCCCTTGGACTTTTCCACGTTATTGTGACACATCAAGAAATCAAAATTGAATTAGTCATTTTTGCCACTAATCAACACAGAAAGTTCCATAATGTCAATGTGGAAAATGTAAGTTGGAAAGTGATCTAAATTAATCTTAAATACACCCTGTTTCCAAAAAAGTTGGGACGCTGCATAAAGTGTAAATAAAAACAGAATGCAATAATGTGCAAGTTATTTATCCCTATATTTAATTGAAAATAGTACAAAGACAACTTATCAAATGTTGAAGCTGAGAATTTTAATAACATATCCAAGGCATTGAATATTCCCTGTAGCACAGTAAAGTCCATTATTAAGAAATGGAGCAGTGTCTGGAAAGCTTGTGAAGATAGAGAGCAAAATGAATTCAGCAAAGCGAGGATAAATCCTGGAAGAAAACCTGCAAAAGACCTGGGATGGGAGAAGATTCTTCTTCCATCAGGACAATGACCCCTTACAGCCAAAGCCACACAGGAGCGGCTAAAAAACAAAAAGGCCCTGGAGGGGCCCAGTCAAAGCCTGCAGTTGAATGCAATTGGGAATATGTGAAAAGAGTTGAACATTGCTGTTCATCAAAGGTCCCCATCCAACTTGAAGAATGATGAACTTTGATCATTTTATTTTTCATTATTGACATAATGAATTCTTTTGTGCCAAAAACTCCTAAGTAAATACATTTTTATTTCAAATTGTAACTCAATTACATTTGAAAATGCCAAAAGGACTTGAATACTTCTGAGAGACACTTTACAAAGCCACCAGCCAATGACGGACTGCTCGTCTGGAGCACCAGGAGTTTTTCCGGGAGGCCCCTTGACAATTTGGGCCGACGCAACGCAGAATATGAATAATCAAGTGCTGTGTGTCTGACTGGCCCAGGCGAGTGGGCTGCCGGCCCACTGCTATTTCCATACGCGCAACTTGTGAACAGGCAAGGCAGGCAACTGCCTGGGCCCACGAGACCATTAGGTGGCCCCCGAGGGCTGACAAACTTTATTCCGCAGCAATGTCTCAAAATGTGGCAATCTCAGTAACCGCAACCCCCTTCCCCCTAAAACAACCAATGGACGATTTGCCATGACATCTCAGTAGGAAACCATAAAAGGGGCCTCATCCTTTTCCGGTCGAACATGCATGATTTCCCTAACGTAACAATCTTGAAGTTTGAATTGAAAGTCAATGAAAGAAAATGAATAGCAGTTTTCCATCTGTATGTGAAAAAAGAGAAAAAAATAAGATTTGGTATAACAGTAAATAACTTAATGTTATTTACTAACTAAATTAGTCTGCCTTAATTAATCGGGGAAACACTGAATAACTTCAGCTAGTGTTGAACTAATGGCATTTATTCTTTCACGTTTTTTGTTTGTTAATCTAGCTTGCCGAGCTCCGCTGGCCCAGTTAGTTGAGTACAACACTCGACTAAATTGCTAGCTAGCAGGCTGAAAGAAAGCGAATATTAGGCTAGTACAGGATTGAAACTTAAGTACCATTCAACTGGGAAAATGTAACTGAAATTAACGTTGTCTCTGCCATTCTTAGAAAACACCTTTCATATGGGAGAAGATCACACCGGTAATGCCTTGAATGCTGAATAACAGCCAAGGAGAACATTTAAAAGTTGAGGAATTCTAATTCTATAATGTTAAGGCATTTTGAATTGACTTTACTAACACGTTACTATTATAAGTATAGTTTTCTATATCACTTTCTCATCACTCCTCAGGATCATTATTTACATTTCTGACAGCAGCAAAAGAGAAGGATAAAATGCCCCCTCCAAATGCTGATAATGACAACTGTAAGTTCGGTAATCCAGTTTAATTTATGACATATACCATGGCCTATTGAGTCTTTATGACAATTCAGGGTGTCTGTTGATCCTTAAATTGTCTTATTCCGTCTTTTTAAATGTCTTAAAAAAGTATTTATTAAGTTGCGTTGTCATTGTGAAGATTTGTGGAAAAAAAATATTGTTTTGTTTGTGAACGCATTTTAGCTCTGATCGCACACAGAGATGAAACCATGGTTTCATTTAGAATGTTAGACGTCAGCAAGACACTCGGGATGGTTTGACGCTTTTCTCCCAACTCTGTTGTTTATGAGATAGATACCTAACTAGTACCAAGATAGGGAATTTAGCTAATTACATAGTGGACATTGGCTATTGAACTTCCTGCAGAAAAAAAAGACGGGCCACAGAGGAACACCTGGAGCAACTGAAAAAGACTGTAGGCTCTTGTGACAGTAATTGACACGCACTCTGTGTACAGAGAGAGTGGATTGTGGCCTATTATTATTATTTAAAAAAAGTGAGCTTTGAATTTTAGGCAACAGAAATACTTAAGTTTAGGAAAAAGATGGCTTTTTCCAAAGGTGGTTGGGCTTAAAACACTTCCGGGACACGAACACCCGTTTCCTGGGTGAAAGTCTTGTTTTACCCTATAGTCGCAAGAGGACCTATACAGGTCAAAGATGTAGTTTTCCCCAAAGATTCTGAGGGAAATCCATTTAGATTCTGAAAGGAAATCTGTGATGGTGATCAGTGTTGGGGAATGTTACTTTTAAAAGTAACTACTTAAAATTACTAGTTATAGTTCTCATAAAGTAACAAGTTCCATCTTCCAAAAACAGAGAAATGAAAAACAGCCCTGGGCCAGAAACATGAAAACTATGCTACAGTACAAAAAACGAAACCAGGATACGTGTCCTATACACTAGACACAGGCGCATACTGCAAAGCCTGCCCTCTAACAAACCAAGATAAATAACCGACACCACACAGGCGTCGGCCTACACCCAAAATACGCCCCCTGATTCCCCAATTGTACACGTGCGTAAATGCACAGTTCATGTCCACATGGGACCTTGCGCTTCCCTGGTAACTGGAATAGTTGTTAATAGGAGGGAGAAGGCGAACGCTGGATGGAGGAGGGCGGATCCAGCAATGACATTAGTGTTGCGGCCATCAAATTCAAAATGGGCATGTTGTTTTCCAAAAACAATGACATTTCTCAGTTTCAAAATTTGGTATGTTGTCTTTGTACTATTTTCAATTAAATATAGGGATAAATGATTTGCCCATCATTGCTTCCTGTCTGCATTTTACGCAGCATCCCAATTTTTTTGGAAACTGTGTTGTAATATTTCATTATGGTTAACCTGGTCAATATTTCAACTGGTTAACCTGGTCTCAGTGGGTAAATAATAACTCTAAATCTGTAACACCTGAATTTGTATGTTACATTATGTTAGGGTACATTACAATGGTTGAGCAAAGCGACCATGTTCTGGGGCGTTGTCTTTGTTATTGCTGCTGTTAAGGCATTATTGAGCAGGACACCACCTAGAGGGTGATCACTTACCTGCTCTCCAAGCACAGGAATGCCTGGAATGTTTTGGCGCTGGACTCTCTTGTGGTTGGTACATTAGTGGGGAAGGGGAGCATGTCCTTGGTTAAGTTGGCACATTTGCCATTGTTCTGTCTCTGACACCTAGACTGAGTTGGGCAAGTTACTGCTTTTCAGCCATGGGTACGGCCTACAGTAACATACCTTCTACAATAAAACATTTATGTGAAGTGTGAAGGCGATGTCGACGTGATCTTATGTCCTATTGATGATGCTACAGCAGTGTTTCTCAACCCTGCTCCTGGGCACCCCCCTGCCCTGCATGTTTTACACTGCGCTAGCCTATTTTTTACTCTATTTGACTTTGCACTGCTAATTGCTGCCCTGCAATGAAAATTGGTACTTCACTTTACTCCATCTGGCAGTCCATATAGGAAACAAAATTAAAATGGAAAATAGTGTTTTTGTATAGTATATTTCAAGTTAGTTAATTTTACTTGGAGAGCTACTGCTTGAGAAGGCCACTATGTGGCAGGTTTTCAAGTCAAAAGTAAAAGTGATTTAATGAGCTAGCCAGGAGCAGAAACCCAAAAAGGCTAAATGGTACAATTTGTCATTGCAGGCTAACATTAGAGCAGCTACTGCAATCCCCTCCCCCTATTTAAATGTTCAAAAAAAGAAAATTGGGGAGGAAATTCAACTTTCACCCAGACAGTTATCCAAAGCACAAGGCCAAAGCAAAATTGGAGTGGCTTCTGAAAAAGAAGGTTAGTGCCTTACAGTGGCCCAGTTAAATTATTGAACCAAGTCCCATTGAGAATCTGTGGCAGCAGTGGAAAATTGTGGTCCTCCAAGTGGATTGAAGTGTCAACCAACCTGAACCCGAAGCAAATCTGCCAAGACAGATTGTGCCAAATTCTTTCAATGTGTGCAAAGCTGGTACATACATACCCTGAAACATTTTAAGATGTTATTGCAGTGATGGATGGCTGTGCCAAATGTTAATGTGTGTGGGTTGAATACTTAACAATAATTTATTTTTCTTTTAGTGTTTTAAAATACAATGTAAACCAGAACAATATATCAATGTACTGTTTGTAATTCAGAAATATGAGAATTGGTGAGCAGTCTAAATACTTTTGAAAGGCATGGTAAACAAAAGGTATTCCATCAATGTCACACACAAAAAAAACCAGTGGCAAAATAATTTCAATGTTCACTAAACTTTAACAATGTTACGCAAATCATATTTAGTTATTTTAATTTTTTTCAGTCCGGGAACCAGGACTCGAGAGACGAAACAGCATAGAATTTCTGCCCCCTAAAAGTGAGTATTCAGTACCATGAAATATTCACCAGATCAACTCTGATGATATATTGTGCAGTATTGTGACATTAAATATAAATTATACAATGGGGTTAGAGCACCCTATAATGTCTCTATTGACAGGCTAATACTGTACGAACGTGTTGTATGTACCTTGTTACTACATGAAAAATATGTTTTACTGTAGAATTTGTAATGTTTGTTTGTGATGCTGTTTGTGTTTCAATGTCTGAAAGTTCTAGAGATCTAAGGATTGTTCTGCTGGGTAGGTGTGTCTATGGGATGAGTGCTGTTGGAAACATCATCCTGAACACAGTTGCATTTCACCATGACTGTGTACTCAACCAGTGTATTAGAGCCAGTGGGGAAGTGGAGGGAAGACGCATAACTGTGATCAACACTCCAGACCTGTTAGTCCCTGACATCTCACATGACAAACTCTTAGAGGAACTGAGTTTGATTAAAACTCTTTCTGAACCTGGACCTCATGTGTTCCTTAAACAACCTCATTGCCGGTCCATAGACTACTCATTGATACTGACAACTCATGGAGTTGTGCATGAGAATCAAGCTCTGAACCTGATGATTCAAGTATGTAGAGGAAGTTGGTGCCTGATGGACCTCAATGACCGTAATCACCTAATGACATTTATTGACCAGATGGTGACGGACAATGGAGGAGAACATGTCACCTGTGTGTAGTGGTCGACCGACTTGGATTTACTAGAGTAATACTAATACCGGGACTTGGTGGGCAGATGGCTGATATTTACTGCTGATAATCAATATAATGACATTTGAAAATGTGGATGCCTAAAAATAAACATAAATGATAATTACACAAAACATTATTTAAATTAAGTAGTTTTTTTACTTAAAAAAACTGGAAATGTTAGTCAATAGAAAAAAATATGTTATATAAGTAATCAAACAAATGTATGTAAGTGACAAAACAAATGTACAATGTGCATAGCAATTGAAAATTAAATCACATATCTGAACATCCTTTTAATATACTACCTTGCATTCCTAGTGGTGCACAAAACAATCGGGAATAACAAGAGTTAAGGCTTTAATAGTCCCAGTTATGGAGCACTAAGTTGTAATCCAAAAAGGTATGTGTTTTAACCATTATTTAAACTTTTAAATTTAAACTTTCAATCACCCAGCTACCACATTGTATATCGCCCATCTGTCTACTCTGTCTAGTCACCTAATAGACAACACAATCTATACCAATCTACATGAACAACAATTAGCCTAACAGTTAAAAATACGTATATCTAACAAGGCTGAGATGAGCTAACGTCCTTATGCAGTAGCTAATAGTGTTAATACCAGTATTATTGTCTGAATGCTCCCCTTGGTGCTTCACCACATGTACTGACAGACTAGCAAGAAACACTAATGTTACATCATACCCCATCTTTCACAATTCTCTTTCATCATTAAGATTACATGGACAGCCTGAAAACATTTTCTCAAATGTGTGTTTGTCATGACCGATTTTAGGAATCAAATAGACGAGGGCTAACTGATAAGGGGCAAGACTGCTGAGCAAAAGACATGGTTTGGATAAGACCATGCATAATACCGTTTTTAAAATTGTTTGCTTCCTTACAACCAAAGGCTTGTGTACATTGTTTTTCCAAACACCCAAAAGAGATAATAACAATCAGGCAGGTGAAGCAAAGGAGAAATGTCCTTCAAGAGACAATGTGCAACCAGACAATGTCCCATTGGTGGTAATCCCGGTGAGGCAGCTGCAGTCTCAGGCCTACAGGTAGAGCCTTTCAATGTGATTTGAATAAATCTATACCTTAACCAGACCTTACCTGGAGATATTTTGCATTATTAGCATAATGAGTCCATCATTTGTGTTATTACAACATTTTCCTCTCTCTCAAACACATGTTCCAAAAATATAGCTTTGTCATATTCTGGGTATGTAAGATTTTGTTATACCACAGGGCACAAATTTCAGCCTAGTGATCAGTTTAATGCCTTTCATAATTTAGGTTAGTGTTCTCTGGGGTAAAAATATTTTAAATACACAACTTATCTTCAGTATCTCGGGGTCTTGTTCGTTAGTGAGGGGACAATGGAACGGGAGCTTGGCCGGAGAATCGGAGCAGCGGGGGCGGTATTGCATTCGCTTTACCGCACCGTTGTGACGAAAAGAGAGCTGAGCCGGAAGGCAAAGCTCTCGATATACCGGTCAATTTTTGTTCCTACCCTCATCTATGGCCATGAAGGTTGGGTCATGACCGAAAGAACGAGATCGCGAG
>JACXGI010018019.1:0-13764 GCA_016801175.1 Esox masquinongy | reverse complement strand
CACACACACACACACACACACACACACACACACACACACACACACACACACACACACACACACACACACACACACACACACACACACACACACACACACACACACACACACACACACACACACACACAGGTTTTATTTCTGCCGCTAAACTTGATACAAACCAGTGTCTATGGTGTGTGTGTGTGTGTGAGTGACATGTGTAACAACGATCACAACATTTACATGCAAGAGCTTGTCAATGTCCATAAAGCTCCTCCATTATTCTTGTTACTTCCGGAGGAATTCACTGACTGTTTCCATGGCAGTGACCGTATTGCTATGACCTTTACCCTGAACTGGTTTGACCCTCACCTTGACACTCGCCCGTTTGACCTTGGGGTGCAGGGCATGGATGTGGACTTATTACTGGGGCGGGGAGTTGCTTGACTGGCTCAGGATGACAAAAAAGAAAAAAAAAGAAAAATCCTCCCAAGCAATGAGGATCCTGTGCTGAACCGTCCAATCACATTAAGGTGGGCTGTTACTGAAGCCTTAACATCCAATCAAAGGCATGACAAGGAGGGTCCGCAGCTGCTTCCGAATCAATGCGGTAGTGAAGGCAACAGATACTGTTCGGCCAGGTTTAGAGAACATACCTTCTATGTAGATGCCAGTTGGTTAGAGCGCCGGGCTAGTAGTCAAAAGGTTGCTCGGCTCAAATCAAGCACTGTTTGGCAAATGACATGCAAGTTAAAAAGTGCTAGCGACATGGTGGGTGGTTGGCTTCCTGTCCATGGGTGTCACACCTCCATATGAAGGCCTGTTGGAATTGCAGACCCTTAAACAAACTAGTATGTGAAGAGTCACCGGGCAGCGCATTGAGATGATGCGGTCTGTGACGGATCGGAGAGATGCCACCTAATGACTGACGCAGGCTGTCTGAGGTTGAAAAATTTGGGGGTCATCTTGCAGCGCCTCAGACTTCATTAATCCTCTTCTCCGTCAGGAGATGGTCCATGTAAAAGTAAATTATGTTTCTCTCGTGCTTCCTAGGCGTCTTTTTTATTTTATTTATATCTTTTTTTTTTACAATGGAGGAGCCCTGCCAAGTTGGCAGAGAGATGGTTTCCATAAGGCTACACTGTCCTCCAGGGTTAACATACACATCACTGGAACAAGTCCAGAGAGGCTCACGGAATCAACACAAGCCTAAGCATGCAAACACTACCAATACCAGAATAGCAGATGCATGAATCGCATAGGCCTATGCTTTTAAAAAGCGGCAACACACTGCATCTTTCTTCCTGTGCATGCCTGCTGTCTGATCCTTTCTAAGAATTGGACCTGCTCTAAGAGCATTAAAAACCACCACCAGGAGAGCACCACACTCTGACGACAGCCTTTAAATGTGTACGACAGCCCCCCAAAAAAACTCTGATTTATTTCATCTTGAAAACCTTACCGCAGACATGCACACTTTTTTGGGTGAGGGTGGAGGATGAAAGAATCTCAGTGGACTTGGTAACAAAATAGTAAATATTGTTTTTTGGGGTGACATTTCACTTTAAAACCACCTATCTGTCAGAACCAACAGAGCGTGTTCTCACTGAACGACTGACTACGATGCAAGTCTAAAGGAATATAACAGTTTTAAGAAGACATAGACCTAAACGAAGTGTTCAAGTGTATAACCATCCAGCACCGAATTCTCAGGGTTTGTTCTGCTCAGAGAAAACACGACTGGACCAGAACTTGCAGCGGCCATTGACGTGTTCCAACAGAGGGAACAGAGGGTAGAGCCAACAGAGCATTCACAAACATTCCACAACCACGCGCGTGCACAGACACACACGACAGCTGAGATTATGCAACTTGTATTTAACAAAATCCTTAGACCCAGCTCATCTTGAGCGATGAGTCACTGTACAGTTTCACTCCGTGTGAGAGATCACAGCGCTTTGATGTGGGGAGCATGAGGAGAGAACACTTCACAATATCGGTAGTAACTACAAATATCTCTGGGTCAAATTCGATTCCATCGCGAAATTTGTTTTATCGTCCCACCTTTACAGTTTATTGATCTTGGTGTCCAGCTAAACCCGCGTCAGTTTAAATGCTGACAGTGTAAGGTCAGTTTAAAAGGGATACTTCAGGGTTCCAAGCGAACACCATATACTTTGTCGTTGTCCTACAAACCGCATGCAGACACAAACATTTCATCCATGAGTTCATCTGACTGTTGGGAGTTAGATAAGGGCCTTTTGCCAAAATCCTGAAGAAGCCCCAAATGTGAGCCTCCCACCTGCACACCAAATTATTTGATTGCTGTCACCTGTGGCCTCCTGCCTGGCTGTTGCCCTTTGAATGTCACTCATGGCGTCAAGCTTCACCCATCCTGCAGGAGAAAAAGCACCTTGAAGTCTGTTCAACGGCACACAAGAAAGTTGAGAAAACAGTCACTCTTCTAAGAATGAATAGACATGAGTAACGTTGAGATTTCACCCTGACAGTCCCTTTGCACATTAAGGCAGTACAGTGCATCTATTATATGTGGACCTTGTGAAAATTCAGCAAAGAGCCCTCGCTTTTCAGTATTAGTGACAAAGCCCAGCTACTTGATTTACGGCTTATTTAATTTCCAACCAGGAATGTCAAACTGAAGTAATAACAAGTCTAACTACAGCAGCTTAGTGTAGGTAGTAGCCAGATCACATACTGCATGAGTTATTTTGCACACGCACACGCGCACACACACACACACACACACACACACACACACACACACACACACACACACACACACACACACACACACACACACTTTTTATTCACGTAATTTCAGGATAAAAGCAGCAGTTTTTGTAGGTTCCCTCTATTGTGCAGTAAATAGAAACCATGTTTGCCAAGAGCTCCCAAAAGAACTAAGGGACCAAGTTGTGGAAAGACGTCAAATCTATGGCCAAGACTATCAAAGTGCATGTGACAACCATATGAAAGCACAGGCAAATCTGGCCTATATTGTTTCGCGGCTAGAAGGAAGACTTTACTTAAGACTGCTCACCTTCAATCCTATTTCAAGTATGCCAAAAAGCGCAGGAGACTATAGTAATGTGGCAAAATGTTTTGTGGTCTGAAAAATGTAAAATGTCTGGTTAAAGCATTGCCTTTGACTCAAACCATGCATGGCAAATCTCACTGCGCAAACGTCCCATTTTGTCTTTGTACTGCGTGAGCCAGGTGCCACAACTTCATGAGACTGACTTGTGCGCGACGAGTCTTTCGCTGACAATAACCGTAACCGAGGGCATGTAGACGGCGGGATCTGTCAGGGCCGTGCGGCGCAGTGTGTCGTGTAAGGACACATCGGAGGTTCAGGTTCACCGACTAAAGGTGCCATTGCATTATTTCTGCGGCGTTCGGTTGCACCCTCCCTCCGCGGGCTTTAATGAGCTTTCCCTTTTGTAGCTGGTAGGGAGATGTGGAAGGGGTCACATTCCTGACTCCGCACTCATAAGACCTTAACCAGCTCACCGTTAAGTGCACAGCAGGGGAGCCCTATGCCCCTGGAGGTATTTGAGGCTAAAACCTGTAGAGGTATAGATGGATGGGCAGCAGCAGATCAGTATGCTCTAACCCTGTGTTTACTCTCTCTATAACAACATAAGAAAGGATACGTGGGAGCAGTGACAGGAGGTATGAAATGCAACAATGTAATTAGATGGGTCTATGATCAGTCTGACAGATGAGACGTTAACCCATACAGCAAAAGTAATTGTAGATAGTAATTCTGATATGATGAAGGAACTGGAAAAAAATATATTTTAGAATGGTAATAAATTCAGTGTGGATATCTAAAATAAGTGTGCTAAGGACATTTCTCGAACACGCTTCCATAATGTGTTCAATAAAAGGTAACTTCTTGTTTCACAAGAACTGGCAAGGTTGCAGCTGGGCCTAAATCACCACTGATACTGGGCAATGCAAAGCATTCCTTCGCCCCTTTTCCAACATCCCAGACTAACACGAATGCTAGCTAACTCTGTTGTAATCAATCAGGCCTAACGTTAGTTAGTTAGCTTTTTAGCCAGCTGGCTAGATTAGCTACTTGCTAAGTCAAGTTGGCGCAGGCAATACGCTAACTGAAATATTGTTAAAATACGGATGAAAAGACTTGTTAAACATCAAAAAGGAAAAAAGAACGAATATAAAACACACGCGATTGCACACAGTTCTGTTGGCTACAACCAACTTTAAAAACAGGCGCAAAGAAAGGGTTAAACAAAAAGGAAACATTGGTTGGTCAAGAAGGTCGGAAGGCCTTCAGGCTAAACTCATCCAACGTTACAGCGACGTTAAATACTGATGGATTTATTTCGCTTCTGTTGGTTGAAAAACGACATGCTAGTTAGCAAAAGACAAATAATTGTTTGTACTGTAGCCCACTAATTAAGTTCACAACGAACTGTCGTCGGTTCCGCCACAAAGAATACTACTAGCCGCAAACGTTAACTACAGTACCACCATGACACACCGCTAACCAGAAAATCCTAATCATAAACGACTTTCACTTTTTTTTTTTTAACCAAAAACGGCCCAGATATAAATCGGCTAACAGAGGATTTTACGCAAGTACCAGAATCTTGCAGAATTAAATGTTAAACATTGAGTTGAAAAACCAGTGCTAACCATGACATCAATCTTCGTTAATAAAATGGTTTATCATAGCTTCAGGAATGAGAAGAAAAAAAATAAAAGTATTCCCTCTTCCCGAAGAAAACCCTAGCTAGCTAGCTTCATAGCTAGCTTTACTCACAGCTTGATAGCTAGCTAAAAACTCAACCGTTTTGACGGTTCAGAAGTCTAGAATCCCTGAAAATAATCAAGACATCTTGTAACGGTGTAAAGAAATAGCCATGTCGGTAAGAAAAGACACTCATTTTCTTGCATCGTAGACAAATGTCATGTTTGTAAATAAATACATGGAAAACAAATAACTTAGAGAAAATGCCTTACCCTCGATGAGAGCGCCCTCTTTCTCATTTCGTACAATCAGAGAGTTGCAGGGATTCTGGAGTGCTGCAGACGCACAACACGAGCCAACTACTGTTGCAGTTCACCACAGTTTGATAATCCTATTGCATTCTCTATTGTAAATGTGTTTACTAATGTGATTTTTGGGATGTGTGACACTTATGTTGTGATATGTTTGCGGTAGACTCAGTTACAGTGTGTACTGTAGATCCATCGCTACGTGGCCCGGCCAAGGTCTCGCGCGCCCTACCGTCCCGCGCTCATTAGAGGCAGGCTGCTGTCTAGGTTGAGTAGGCGCGCGGCGTGCCGCAATTTTTTCGTCTCCCGTCCAAACCAGACAAGGCACAATGCGCGCGCACGTGTTTGTCCCCATCTTTTGCGGGAAATAAAAATCACGGATGGACTTGACACGGAATTCATTGCAGGAAAAAAAATTTAATTGCTGTAGGAAATGTCCAACTCAAAGTCAAAGTATTTTATTTGTCAAGTGCACCGAATAACATGCGTCATTCTGAACAATGACATTCTTGTGACATGCACGCGACATCCACGTAGTAATTAAGAAATATATAAAGCAAAAATAATAACAGAAAATACAAAATATACATAACAATAGTGACTAGAAGCAATTTCAAATAATGTAGAAATGGGAATATGGACAGTATGAATAGAAAGCTTAAATATTATAAATATAGTGTTGTAGTGACTATAAATGGATACATTAAAATGTGCTAATGTACATAGAAAGTGACCAGACCATATGAAGTGTCCGTGTGAGCAATAATAGATCGTTGTTGTTTGTTGAGGAGCCTTATGGTCTCAGGGTAAAAATTGTTTGTGAGTCTGGAAGTGCGTGTCCTGGTGCTCCAGTAACATCTACCAGAGGACAGCAGTGTGAACAGACCATAGCCTGGGTGGCTCTAGTCTTCTATGATGTTCCGTGCTTTCCTAAGGTATTGTGTATAGTAGATGTCTTGCACGGAGGGGAAAAGGCAGCCAATGATGCGCTCCGCAGACTTTACCACCCTTTGAAGGGCCTTGCGATCAGCAGCGGAGCAGTTGCCGTACCAGGCAGTAATGCAGCCTGAGAGGATGGTCTCAATGGTGTACCTGTAAAAGTTGGTGAGTTTTTGCAGACATGCCAAACGTCTTGAGTCTCCTCAGGAAGTATAGTCGCTTTTGGCAGTTTTTACTGCCGAGTCTGCTTGTCTGGACCAGGTGAGGTCGTCTTTGATGAACACACCCAGGAACTTGAAGTCGGAGACTCTCTTCACTTCAGCTCCATTGATGTGTACGGGGGTGTGACCCCCCCTCAGCCGCTTCCTGAAATCCACGATCATCTCCTTGGTCTTGCAGATGTTGAGAGGTTCTTGTCCTGGCACCATGTAGCCAAGTCCCCTACCTCCTCTCTGTATTCGGTCTCATCGTTGTTAGAGATGAGATCCAGGATGGTGTCATCCGCAAACGTAAGTATGACATTGGAGCTGTGTGTGGCAACACAGTCATGCATGAACAGGGAGTACGGGGGGGGACTGAGTACGCAGTCCTGGGGGGCTCCAGTGCTCAGGGTCAATGCAGAGGTGTGGTTGCCCATTCTCACCACCTGGGGTCTGCCCGTCAGGAAGTCCAGGATCCAGTTACAAAGGGAGGTGTTAAAACCCAGGGTCCTGAGCTTGGGAACGAACTTAGCGGGGACAATAGTGTTGAATGCTGAGCTGTAGTCCACGAACAGCATCCTCACCTTACCCGATTCCAGGTGGGAGAGGGTGGTGTGTGCAGTCAGGGCAATGGCATTGTCCATAGATCTGTTGGGGTGGTATGCAAATTGAAGGGGGTCCGAGGTTTAAGGAGGTTGAGTATAGAGGTGAAAACCTCTGCTATCTGGTCAGCGCACCTCCTGGAATGTTATCTGGCCCTGGTGACTTCCGAGGGTTCCCTCTTTTAAAAGCTCATGTTGGCCATGGCTAGGGACAGACTGCAGTTGTCCTGGTCCTCAGCAAGCCTCACCAAAGGAATCGTGTGCCTCAAACCGTGCAAAGGTGTTGAGCTCGTCAGGGAGTGAGTTGGCGGGACGTGAATCACTGCTATTCCTCCCTTTGTAGTCTGGGGTGCTGCAGTCCACTAAACACGCTTCTGGGGTCTGAGCTGCGGTTGGTAGACTCCAACTTATCAGTGAAGTCTTTTTCCATCTCTGATAGCCTTCCGTAGGTCAGATCTGGATCTCCTCAAAGCCTCCAGGTCCCCAAAAGGCCATCCCCAATATTTGAAGGACATTTCAGTTGGAATACATTATTGGATACAGTATTTCACTAAATAATTGGTCAATGCCCATACATTAAATTAAAACAATGAACCTGTACAGGTGCAAACCAAACAGTAACTGTTCCGTTGTCCTCGTATGTGGAATACTGTGCTGCTAGCGTAATTTTAGGAAACTTTCCAGACTTTTAACTAGGCCCTGCCTAGTAGGCAGTGAAATGTGCTGTAAATGCACAGCCATTGGAAATCAGCTAAATTGTCATGCGGTTACTCTATATTCATATTTAGTGTTGTGCCCACAAATGTGACTGTGTTTGTGTGTAAAACAAACAGGAAACTCACATCCTGTGCATGCGAGAGAAATGGTGCACTGTTGATGTGCAACATAGTATTATATTTCTAAAACTATACTATCGCCGTTATTTGTAAACAATATATTTAAGTCACTCTGAATAAAAGCTTTAGCTGAATTATTAAAATGTATTATAGAAGCAAAACTAAAAAGTTGAAACATTTGAACAACAACCTATAAGATTGTCTTAGTGCTATTATATATATATATATATATATATAATATATCCACTAGAACAGTCACCACAAATCAGTTGCAACACATTTACAGGGCCCTCTAGTGGCTATAAATGAGGAAACAGTTACATGAACATAAACCGTTTCACCGTCTACAGATACTAGGTACACACAAAAGAACCCAGCAGCGATCATGCTGTAGAAATAAGACCATTTTATTGTGTAGGTGAGAGTAAGTGGAATGCAGCGGCTTGCATGTCCCTCCAAATTAAACACACTGACAAACTAAAGATTGAAGGAAGGTTGCCACCTTCGACCATCAGACAGGCATGTTTAATACCACTTTACGGACATCATGGGTGGGGACATTGCGCTACTGAAACAAAGATAATCCAATCTCCAAATTAGTTGAAGGGGAGCGATGAAGCTCATTTGAGTAGATTTTAGGAAAACCCAGCTGTTATGGGACATTGGACCCACCATCACTAGACCAGTGTTTCTCAATCCTGCTCCTGGAGGCACCCCGCCCTGCAAGTTTCAGGTCTCTTGCTGCCCTAACACACCTGATGTAGCCCATCAAGGACTTGATAATGAGCTGAACGTTTGAAGCAGGTGTGATCGAGCAGGGAGATATCTACAACATGCAGGGCAAGGTGCCTCCAGGAGCAGGGTTGGGAAACTGCTCTAGACTGAAGACTCAGCTGATGGGAGGATGACTTGTATAATCCACTTGAAAGTTCTATGAAAAATAAAGAGACTGATCCCAAAACACTTGTGTACAGCAGCAGTATCCAATTCACTCATACAAGGTTGTGCCCAACTAAGCACAGAGTAAATGCCGTTGATTAAATGGCTTATCTCAGGTCAATAAATGCCTGCCTACAGATCGCTGTGGTAACAACAGTGTTAAATGTTGTCACAGCTCCCTTTCCCCAAATTAACACAATTGCAACTTCATTTTCAGCACACTCAAAATCACATTTACTGCTCTGAATTTGCAAGAGACGTATTCAGGACAACTTACTGCATCACAGATTTCGTATTTTGGACAGAACGCACTGTTGTTCTCCTGCCTAACCACCACACGCTCACCGGGCTTCAGAACCTTCTCCCGGACCTCTCCGCATTCCCACTCTCAAGCCGCCAAAATTTCAAAAGTCCATAATGGGAGAGGGAATGGAAGGAGTGCGTGAGAGCGTGGAGAACCACACCCCATTTGGCTGGTGCGAGGGAGGGGGCGGTTAGGTCGGGGTGCGCGGGTCTCATTGGGGCAGCTGCAGGAGTGTGCCCTGGCCGGCTGGCAGGTAGGTGACGTTGCGGGAACGGGACAGCTGGAAGGCGATGTCCTCAGCAGCCTCCAGTTTGCGGAGCTCTACCAGGCCGTCTCCAGCCTCCTGCAAGGAGTTGGCGATGAGCAGGGCGGCCTGGGAGTCACCCTCCGCCGAGATGATGGCTGCCTGCTTCTGTTGCTCGGCCTTTGTGTGTGTGTGTGTGTGTGTGTGTGTGTGTGTGTGTGTGTGTGTGTGTGTGGGGGGACGACAAAGAGCGATGCACTGTTCAAAAAGGTGAACAACAGTCACATGACTCATCACAACCCCATTCAAAATCAGCCTCCCAATCCATTTCCCCATTATCTCCATCTGTAATAAAGACTCATGCCTATAATCTAAAATTACACCACCACCACGGATTAACTGATGTGGTCAAATACTGTATCCTGATGAGGACGGTTCCTAAACTCAATGGAAAAAACAATGAAATCTACACATCATTGTATAATATCTGAATAATGACATTTCAGGTATCACAAAAAGAAATATTCTCGTAATGATTTAGGCCTGACTACAGGTGTTTTTTGGTGTTCAAACAGCCTAATTCAATACAAAATGCAATACAAAGTTATCCAATGGGTTTAATTGGAATCCCAGTGGTTTACAGTAAAAAAAAAAAAAAAAAGCACGAGAAGCTTATTTCTCTCAAAAGTTGCAGACAAATTTGTTTCCATTCCATTCCTGTTAGTGAGCATTTGTCATTCGCCAAGAAAACATCCAATTAACAGATAAGGCAGAAATTGCATATTAATTGCATATTGCATTCATATTTTTCACAATGAAGTGGCCCGCAATTGTACATTAGGAGTCTCTCAGACATGTCAGTCAGTCATCTTACCTTCTCTACAACAAACCTGGCTCTCTCTGCCTCTTGTTGAGCCACCTGCTTCATCTCCACAGCCTCCGTGAACTCCTTACCAAACGTCAAGTGTGTCTGTGGGGGAAGGAACACAATGACTTCATGACTGGAACACAGGTATACAGTCAAGACAAGGCCCACAGAGCCACTGTCAGTTAAATGACAAAGGTCTCACCAGCGAGACGTCGTCCAGGATGAGACCAAAGGTGGAGGCTCTTTCTGTCAGGTCTTCACTGACCTGCCGAGACACCAGCTCTCTCTGGGTGATGAGCTCTCCCGCGTCAAACCTGGCCTGTGAGATGAGCAAACAAAACAGGCAGAAATAGGCCATCTAGTCACCTAGTCCACACCAGTGATTGTATTGCCCTGCTGTTAAAATACAAGAAAACACGGATGGCGACATCACAACGTTGTCACCGTCGATGGTGTCATGTCACGGCCCCACGCTGACATCCAACACTCACCACAACGGACTTCAGGACCTCTGTTGTGATGGACGGCAGGACCCTCTCATCGTAGTCCTCTCCGATGCTGGTGAAGATACGAGGCAGCTGACCGGTCACCGGCCGGAACAGGATACGAAGCGTGATGTTCACATTCTGCAGATCTGGACAGAATAATGTTCAGTACATCAGAATACTGGGCCGTGAAAAAATAAGAGTAAACCTGAATATTGGGCCGTGAAAGAATATTTGCTCCGTCTGATTTTCTCCATTGCAGAAGGAATGACACCAAAGTTAGTTGTTCATTTCATTTATCGCTCTACCCCCCTTAGTTAATTGAACCCAATAAAAGGGATTATTTGGGTAGGTGTTTGAATAGCCCTGGCCAATTTAAATCTGACTTACTATTGCCCTTGAAACACAGGTTCCAAAGCCACACCATGTTACAATCAAAATAAATTCCTCAACAGCTCAGGAAAACAGTTGTAAACTGATATGCATTAACAAGGCCATTTCTAAGGCTCCGGGGCTCTATGAAACCATTCAGAGACATTGTTAACTTTAATAATGTTCTGGAGAGTAGAAAATCTCAGGCATGGCAGTACTGCCAAAATGAAGTCACAAAGAACTGTAGAACAACATCCATGGCTCTGCATTTCTCTCTTGCCTCCTCCAATTTCAGTGCTCATAACAAAAATGGCAGGAGTTGCAAAGCGGAAACATCCGCTCACCAACAAGAACATGAATGATCTCAAGTTTGCCAAAGACTGTCCCCTGGAAGACAGACCAGTCAAAAGTGGATCTTTTGGGCAACATTGGCTTAGTTCTCTGCCAAAAACCAAACATTGCATTCCATATAAATAGCTTCATACCAACAACCCAGTATACTGGTAGCAGGGTCGTGGTTTTAGGATGCTGAATGAAGTGCTGGACCCATTGCCTTGAAGGAACCAGGAACCTGTTTTGTGTCTGAGAATTCTATAGGGGATGCAGGCCAACTGTCCCTGAGCTGAACCTCAATCACAGCTGGGTGATGCAGCAAGTCAATGATCGTAGCACACAAGAGTCTTCAACAGAATGGTTGAAAAACAAGGTAATGTGGCAGGACCTGAAACAAGCAGTTCATGCTCAAATCTATAAATGTCAAAACATTTTGTTGCAATCATCGCTAAGTACAGAGCCAGCTTTAAGCAGTCTAATTACACCGGGACATTGGTTGTTGCCTCACTAATAAATAAATTAAATGAGTACCCAACTTTTTTTCTGTTTGTCTTGGATATTGGTTGAAGATCTGATAAAATTCAGAAATGAGACAGGGGGCACATCCTTTATCATGGTACTGTATTCCAGGTAAAAGAGAGCAAAGAGTTCGAAAAGACACCCTCAATGATCGAGTCTGACACATAGAAGACCTTGAAAGGACATGGAGATTAATGCATTAGACACAAACGAATAAACAGTTACCTTTGCTGCCGGTGATGACGGGAACATTGCGTGGACGAGAACGGCAGTCAAAAATGATAGGCTTCTGTACCCAGGGAATGAGGAAGTGGGTGCCCTCACCAACTACGGCTTCTTGCACACCCCGAAACCTGTCAAATATAACTGCCCTATGACCAGCATCAACTAAAAAAAACAAAAAAGATAATTAGTGTCAGGCTAGCAGTGTTTCGTGATACACAAACTTAAGCCCGATAAATTAATCCGGGTATTCTCATAGCCTCCACAGGAATGCAGATGAATTGATTAGCCGAGGTAAATGTCTTGTCTCACCATTGAAGAGAGCAGAGTTCACAACCCCACCCCCGATGGCCAGGGCCAACCCCAACTTCCCAATGGATTCAAACAGTTTCGCCATGGTTGAAGTTCTGAAAAAAATTGTGATAAACCTTGCTGTGTTTAACACAAATAATCGGTTTCAGTAGTTCCAAACCCATGTCCTCGAGTTTTATTGTAGCCCCAGCCAGGTACACCTGTTTCAACTTGTCACGTAATTATCAGGACCTCATTGAGTTGATTTGGGTATGCTTGTCCGGGGCTACAACAGACGTGCTGCTGGGGGTACTCGAGGACCGGATTTGAGAACCGCTGATAATGGACAAATATGTTAAATCTGTATGCATGCAATAGGGTATAACAAAGGTATGCTCTGTTTTTCCAAAACATGTATGTAAATAAAAGGCTCTGATACCCCCTCCTAACGTAATTTTTGCCTTTGTCAATTACGCAAAGGCAAGGGATTAGGGTACATTACATTAGCTAGCTAACTAGCTAGCTAGCTAGCTAAGAGATTAGCCTCGAACAGCAAGACGTTTGCACCAAAAACGATTGACATTCTTTATATGGGTTAAAACAAGCACTCATTGTCACATTGGGACTTAGTAAGTGCTGCTTCAAGATGAGGGTAACAATAACATGATAGTACGGTCATGCTCGCTCAAGTACAGCAGCGATGTCATGAACTTGCAAATTGGTCTCTCGCGGTCCATGTTCTGCATACCTTCCAGGTTTAACAAACAAATAGCTGATGGCACACAATTACACACCCTAGGATTACAATAAAATTATTTGATTAGTGTTTTTTTCGTAACTACATAGAGAAAGGTACATAGTCAAAGTAGTTTATTAGGAACTTACCTACGGTTTTGTCAGTGCTGTCTATGACCTCCACCCGTTGCAGACGTAAGAACGCATGAATGTATTCTTCAAATAGAGCATGCGCGTCACCTTAGAGCAATCTCCTTTCTGGTTGGATAATACGTACTGCGGAACGTTTGTATTGATGCTACTCATTGGACAGTGAGAATTTCGCTTAGCATTCTGGTTGCTGCAGTTCAGAAACAATTTCTTTTTTGATGACAATAACTCGCTTAGAACGCTAAGGGTCCCATGCTAAAACCCAACATCCAAATCTCTTTCTGCCAACTATGGGAGGGCCACTTCCTCTCAGCACAATCAAAGATCTTCTATGTCCTGACTCCTTGGCAATCAATCAATCAATCAAATTTATTTATAAAGCCCTTTTTACATCAGCAGTTGTCACAAAGTGCTTTTACAAAACACCCGGCCTTAAAACCCCAAGGAGCAAACAACAGTAGTGTTGAATTTCAGTGGCTAGGAAAAACTCCCTAAGAAGGGAAATTTAGGAAGAAACCTAGAGAGGACCCAGGCTCAGAGGGGTGACCAGTCCTCTTCTGGCTGTACCGGGTAAACATATTAAGAGTACAATTGTAATAATTAATAAGTGCACGTGGGCTGAGTCCAGAGTCTAGTTAAACTTAGTCCTGGTCGGAAGCATGACCAGATGGACAAGGACAACACGAGGAGGGGGAGG
>JACXGI010018018.1:0-13757 GCA_016801175.1 Esox masquinongy | reverse complement strand
GTATCCTGTAAATGTTTGCACGTTGTCTTTGTATGATCATTTTGATGATGGCAAAAACATAACATTTTAACTTTGGTATGTATAGAAATGTTTAATGGTGAACGAGTGCCATTTTCTTGCCACTAAATTACTTTTTCAAATGTTTTTTCCTCAGATTTAGAGAGAACATGTACCCTCTTGCCATGAAGACCCTCTTTTCACTTGATATCTGAAGATGTGCAGCAGACAGAATTAAGTCTCAGGATAAAGATGCCAAAAGGTTGTTCTTACATATCAACACCGGAGGACTGCTTCTACTGTGTTCAATATTCAGGAGCAATGCACAGAGAGAGCTGGCCCCTTTATTCTGGAACTGTTTACTTGACAACATTAAGAATTGTATTAACATCTCTAAACAGTATAACAACAAGACACTGCCTTGACTATTTACATCATAGACCCCCCTGCCTGTTAGTTGATTCTAATGATTTAAGTTCCAATGCCCACAGTTGTGAAGACAGTGTTGATTCTGTGTGGCCAATGCATCCTGCTAAAAATCAGAAGTAGTTGTGTGTGTCATTAAGTACACCGTCATGAGATTTAAGTGAGCAGTCTCTTGTCTGGAAAGGATTGGGGAATGGAAGAGCTTACCTGGTTCAATGTCACTGAGCAGAAACCTGTGCAAAGTTGTTCTTCACCACCCAAAGGGCCAGTGACTCAAATATGTATGTCCAGGAAGTTGGCTTGTGTGATGATGATCCTCCTGACTTGTAGAGGGATGTATATGAAAGTGTTTGCCCAGGGTTCTGTCCTTCAATCCCAGAGATGTGAGGAAGCCTAATAGATCCATAATTGGATGCAACACTGTCTCTGTAAACACATGCAACATATGTTTATGTAATTAATTAATTAGGTGGCATTTCTATACCTAAGGAATATTTGTTACTGTTAAGTGTTGTTTGCAATACATTTGACAATGAAATGCATGTGTGAGATTTGGAAATACTTACTTTAGAACAATGCGTTGGAGATGATGTACTGTACAGTAACAGGTGAGTCAGACCTACTAAACTGGGATGTCAAACATGGCACAAACTGATAGCAAGAGAGTACAGATAGGCACTACAGTAGGGAAGAGAAGTCACATGATTGTCAGGGAAAAAACTTGTTTCACTGAATTCTAAAACAGGCCTGCTTTTTGCTGGATGTTTAGTTACCAGGCCATACACACAACCATGTTCCCTAAAACCATATAACATGGGTACTATTGCAACCAAGACAGTAAACCAACAGAAAAGCCATTATGAAGTACTTGGCTTCACAACTAAAGGCATAACTGTTATCCAGCTAGCTAAAGCCAGCTTTACCTAGTTCATGAATGTAACAGACAATGTTAACACAACGTTCTGCACAACACCTAAAACCAACAGTAGGGAAGAGATGTTACATAACTGTCAGGAAAAACCTTGTTTTGTATCACTGAATTGTAAAACAGTGATTTTTGCTGCTATGAGGCCATAGACATAACCATGTTCCCTAAAGCCATGTAACATGGATAGTATTGCAACAAGACAGAAAAGCCATTGGCAATAACTAACAGTCATAATTAAAGGCACTAGTTACTAGTTATCTAGCTAGCTAAAGCCAGCTTTCCCCAGTTCATGAAGGTGACAGACACTAACACAAAACGTTCCGCACCACACCTAGAACAAGTGTATGCATTTGGACACACCCTGTTAGCATACAAGAGCAAACTAGAGAATCTAGCTACTTGATTATAAAACGATTAAAGTCATTTGCAGTAACCATCAAGCTAGCAAGCTAACCAGCTCTAGTTATATAAAAGTTGCTGCCGTTCAATGTAGAGCCTCAGAGTGAAAGTGTCATTTTAGCTTCATTACTACCACAACACTAGCTAGTAATACCCAGCACTAAAACAATCTTATTACATGTTGTAAGCCAAAGTCATAAGAAAATGTCCAACATACTTACAGATAGTGCAGCTGTTCTTGTTATTTTTCCGTGTTTCAAAGTTGTTCTCCTCAGCGATTGGTTGAAATGTAGCCATGTGATTGATGCAAAATCCAGATATGAAATTGAAACCAAACAGGCGTTAACGGCGTTAAGTGATACTGAACGCCGTAAGTTACAGCGCTGATTGACATCAACAACGGCGTCGGAAACGCCGTGTAGTACAGGGGAAACGACGTTTTGGACGGCGGTTCACTGGGGGAACGGCGTTTTGGACGGCGGTTTACTGGGGGAACGTCGTATTTTGTGTGTCATTGGACGACGTGGGACGCCGTAATGTGTCATGTTTTTGACTCACTTCGCACTTAGACGACTGAACGCACGTGTATACATGTATGTATTTATTCACTTATCTGGTAGAGAGCACTGGTCTTTCCAGAATCTTTTCGTATGAACAGAACGTACAAAAAAGTATCTGCCTGTCTGGGTTCATTTATCTTAGCACTAGATCCATCAAATGCCTAAGCCAATTGGCGTTTGAGTTTGTCATTAAAATAAAAATGTTATTTTGAAAGCTAAACCCTCTTCCTTCCATGACTTGTCATAAATATGTGTATATTAGGCTACATTCTTCCGTTGAAAGAATTCTAATCTAACAAACTGAAAACTATTTAACCTGCTGTTTGTTTTTATCCTGTATCCCTACCTAATCAGCCAAAAGCACACGAGTTGTAGTTGTTACCCAGGCAGGCGCTAATCACCCGAACTGAGTGACTGACTCCAATGGGAGAATGTGCGATACATAAAAGATCAGAGCCTAGATATTCTAGATAGGGAGAGATGTGTCAACCCCTCTTCCAAAACAAACAGGCTTATATAGCTGCTGTTTTCAAGACACAGTCGTTGAGAATCTCCTTTGTTGTAGGCTACAATTAATTGGCAAGCTTCTTGTATGGCCTGCAATTATGCATAGAATAAAAATGTAACAGGAAAAGTAAATTAAATTATGAATATTACCTGGCTAGCCAATTGGCGACACTGAATACAATCGATCGCTATTTGGAAAGAAAATCTTATTTTATTATTGAATGTTTTAAAATATATGTTTTAATATGTGTGTTTCTTATGGTAGTACAGATAATTGCGAAATACCGTAATTTCCCGTTTATAAACTGCAGCTTATACACAGATTTTGCAAACATTTTCGATCACATCAGTAAACACATGGCTTAAATTTTTAAAACAGTTTCCACCAGCAAACCTTTTCACAGATGATTGCTTGGACGTAGAGGTCTCAGAAACTCATGTAGCAAATATGATACAACTGGCCTTACAGATTTTTCAAAAACATTTTATTCTTCAACAAATTAATATTGGTAGCCCCTATGACAGATGTTTAATATTAATGTACAATGCATGCCTAGGCGTCAATTGGGTATGGCAAGGTATGGCAGCTGCCATACTTTGAATCTGTTTTTTTATATAAAATAAAAATAAGAAACAAATTTAACTTGTATTGCCTTCAAATTGATTGCGAAAATTGATGGGCTCATCGTTTTCTCATGCTCATCGTTTTCTCACATGTGCATGCAATATGATGATATAATGTACATAGCCTATTAATATTGCACGTTTGGAGTGTTTGCATGTGTGTGTTTATGACCACGTTAAGTTCTACGTAGTTAAACTTATCTAAATAATTAGAGGCGCAAAGAAAAATCAGTGGTAGTTAATTTGCAATTAACGAGCATTGTACAAGAGATGAAACCAGTGCTTTGGGACCTGTGAACCGTGACCGCGGGTGCTCCATACAAAGGATAGATCTTTTGGAGAGGCAACTTGGACTTTAGGGAGCACTTAATGACATTGAAAGTTTTTTTACTATATGGTCATATTATGCAAATATTATTACATGCATAATATGCACTAATTCAGGCCGATTCATCAATGAGAAGGAAATAAACCGCTGATTCATAAAAACCCGTCAGTGAAAATGAGTGTCAGTGAGCGAACTTGTTATTTCCTCCATGTTTTTCGACAGTGTGTAATCGGTTATGGAAGCATTTTGCCCAGCTGCTTTTGTGTGCTGCTACAGTTTTTGGTACATAACCTACATTCCTACTGGATAGCGCACTGGCTTTACTCTCTTTCCATTATAGCTGTGTCATTATCGGTAAGAAAGGCAGTCGCAAAAACAAACCTTTTATCGGCACAAACGGAGCACTAAGGATTTAGCCTATTTTGAGTGAATTTGACCTATTCTTTAATATCTAAAAAATGATAGCAGCACAAACAAAAATTTTAACGGTCCAAACCAGCACAAACGGAGCACCAACGATTGAGCTTATTTTGCCGAAGCTTCGCGTTGGGTCGGGAATGTGAGAGAGATCTATATGTTAAAACAGTTTTCAATGGCATAGTAGATCCTTGACGTTATGTCACATTGCCATTCCTCCGCGTTTGCTGAAATAACGCCCCTGAATTATGTATTAGCCATAATTATGTGGGCAAATGCGGTTTATATAGGCCATGGATGCAGTTAATAGGCTACTGGGCTTTGTATATAGGCTACAAAGATATAATATTAATGGTGCGGTTTATACACGGTGCAGCTTATGAACGGGGAATTATTATGGCAAATCTGGTAAATAAGAACATTAGCCTACTCTTTGTCAAAAATCGCTCAGAATTGCTTAGAATGTCTGCGTTTCAAAAAAGAACTTTTGATAGATCTGTGGATCCAAAAGCCATTTGGGAGCTAAATATAGAGATAGTTTTTCGTTCTATTAATTTAGATATATTCTGACTGTAACATATGTTGCTCAACTTGGTAGAGCGGGGCATGTGATATCAGCTAGATAAAAACATGATTTCATGTTAATTTATTTGTCATAGCGCAAACTGGCTACGAAGCATAGCCTATACATAAATGTAAAAAATGGAATTCGTTTTCGTTTAAAATCAAATAGCAGGTTGTCATGTTTTAATTCCTCTGATAAACAATAATTAAGGTAGCCTATCTATTTGTGATTGTGATGGCTGTATTAAATGTCTCAAAAATTGTGCGGTCAAAATGATGCGCAGCTCCAATCATTCCTCTTGTCGGTATATAGGCTTCTGGCGACAATTAACTACACAACTGTTTTGTGAAATACACGTAATATTAGTAGGCTACCGTAAAATATGTGCTGGTAAATAAGTTCATTGTATCACCATGACGCATAACCTTGTGACAAACTAAACAAGGACTAATACAACCTATATTTAGCCTATATTTGGCCTATATTTAAATGGTCTTAGCAAGCTATTAGCTTTGTTTTTATGACGTCCCTAAACGAATGTCACGTTCTTTAATTGTGGTTACAGCTATATCAAATCGATTTAGCAGTACGATAAAATATCGTCAAACATTAGGCTACTCAGAATTGCGGTGGTCCCTGTTCCTAATTAGCCTAACTTTGTGCTAGACTAATCACGGTTCCACAAATAATAATCCAACCATAAACACCCTCCCTATTATTTTATATTACATTTACTTTTAAATGTTAAATATGCATTCACTGTGGTAACAAATTGTAAAATATAATTTGAATTCAGCGTATACACTCCCTACTAAGCACAGTAAAAATGAAATAAAATATGCTATGTAATACTCTTTTGAAATACATTTTCTTAATATAATGTTCTTTTAGTACCTTCTTAAAGTATAAATGATTTATTATATTGACGGGTGTTGGTAAGACTACTCATTCATGGCTGGCGTTCATGGCTGGCTGTTGTTATTTAAATAAAGCTATTGATTTTGTAAAACTGAAAATGGTCAAAGTGTTTAAAAAAATAAAAACAATTTAAGGAGTACAAAATTATTTATACATAGTACTTTTAACAACAATACTGTTTTAAAATACTCAACATGGATTGAATAATAACCAGTAATCGTTAAAGCATTTATTTCCATATTTACAATGCACATTTACAAGACATCTACAACACTGAAAAAGAACGTTTATAGGCTACACATTATAGGAGTATCACTTTTCTGTGAAAAAAAATGAAAGAGAGAAAAAGACCTGTTAACCGAAAAGGCTAAAATAAAATAGATTCATGGGAAACCTGAAAGAGAGATGCAAAATTGAAATTAAAAAGATGAAAAACATGTTAATGTCTTCGATTTGAAATCGTTGTCTGTAGTTTTAACTGGCCACCCAAATTATAAGCCTAAAAAAGATGTTGCGGTTATAGGGCTACATAACATTAAGCAACAAAAAGCTTGATTGAGCAATGGACATGAACTTTGGTTTGGAAAGGAGGATGTATATGCTATAGCCAACGGCCGATAGTTTACGGCCACATTGATGAAATGTTCGAGAGTGAAAAAAATAATTAAAATGTCACTAGCAAACCGAGGCAACAAAACCCAATGGTAACTAGCTATATTGCATGTAACCAAGCACCTCCAGTCAACATGCCTGGTGGTTTTAGCTAGATGAATGACCACCTTCACTCACCTGAATTTTGTCGAAAAACGAACCCATTCTCCATCTCTTCGTCGGAGGTGTTTAACAACTTCCTATTCGTAGAGATCCCCGGGCTACTGCGCCCTCTGCTGTATAGAATAATATCTAAACGCGTATACACATGCGTTCAGTCTTCTGGGTAGGTCATCTATGACAGTCGACTGAACGTGTATACTGACTCGTCGCGTATACGGGTATAGGAACGCGTATACATGGGTGCATACACGTATACACGGTTGCATACGCGTATAGACGTATACACAGTCGCATACGCGGTGGTATACACGTTAGGTCGTTTAAATAGCTTATTAAAGTCCCTTTTCACCTGCCATACGCGCGCGCACGCACGCACGCACCCACGCACGCACGCACACACACATACACAGAGTAAAAAAAACTAGTACTGGGAACTGGCACTTGTTAAAAAATAAAGTTTTAATATAATATTTTCAATGTATTCATTATTTTCACATGTTGCAATGATAAAGATTCAGTTGGTTTCTTTTTGTCTACTCAACTAGCCGTAGTACGTAATTTAGTGCTGACAAGTAAATATCTATGTCGGAGGTCTCGGAGGGTGAGTTTGAGTCAACCGCTGCCCTGAGCTCAGCCAAGTCCTGTTCACTCAGAGGACATTCTACTTGTGGGACCACAATTCCTGAGCAGAGTACCTCAGGAAGTCTGCCTGTGTTCCAGTCTTAATTTTCCATATCCTATAACCAGGAATCAAAACACCTACATATTTAAGCCCTTTTAAAATTATTTTTATTTTAGTTTAATAGAAATTTGGAGAATAATGTCAATTATGTGTGTATATATATATATATATATATATATATATAATATACACACACACACACAGCTATTCAGCTCTGGAAAAAATTAAGAGACCACTGCACCTTTTTATTTCCTTTCCAAAAAAGTTGAAAAGGAAAGTTTTGTGTGAGGAACAGAAGGGTTAAAATGCTGTACCTCGGCAATGTCTGCTTCAGGTACAGAATTCTGAAGGTGCCCCATTGCCCAAAGTTGATTGGGGGACAGGTTTTGTTCCGTCCGTAGGGGATGACTATCCCAATCGTTTTTAAAGTTGTCAAGGTCTGTCTGGAGGCGTGGCAGAAAGACATATTGTGTGCAGAACAGGTGAAGGCTGTTCGAAGGGTCTAGACGGCTCCCCTCCTCAAGGCTGTGTAGAAGCTCATAGTAAACACTGGAAACAGCCATTCAGATATCCCGCGACGTTCAATTCTGAAATATATCAAAAAACAAAGTTGTTGAATTACAAATCTAACCTTACCCCTAAGAATCACATGACAATTAAATAGCAACACACACACACACACACAGCTTCAAAAGTCACATGTTACCTTTAATTATGAACACTCTTCCCAGATATAAAGCTTCCCCTTCCACAACCACTGACGGAAAACATACATCGAGCGATGTCAATGTTTTCAACCCCTTGGTCTGCCCTGACCCTAAATGTGATTAAAGAAAACACTTCAAAATGACAATGTTCAAAATAATATTTCATTACCCATTAATGTGTGTAAAGTACTATGATAACGTGAAATGTTAATTATTTAATTTTGTCCTATCCATTTCATTTAATGTGAGTTGAAGTGAACAATAATTGGAAGTGAATAGCAGCTGCATTTTGTAAGCAATATGTTTGATAATATGCAACACTGTTTCAGGAATGCATATATCCTACCTCAATGGAAAGCCATACTTCTCCACTGATTGCAGAAAAAAGCCAAGCGCTGTTGCTGCTTTACTGTTTGTTGCTGCACCAAGAAACATTATCTGAAAGATAAGAAAAAATGTGGCATGCACAGTCTTAAGTTCTGCATGCATTAAACATGTTAGTACTGTGGTTTTATATTCATAGTCCAATAACTTATTTGCAGAAAATAAGTAGGTTAACAATCAGCCATCACTAATTAATCTGTTTATTGTACATTACAACAAGTGCATCATAGAAACATTAGCTTCACATCTTGAAATGAAATAACGTTAATTCAGATGTGTCAACTTCTGAAACCGTAATGAATTGGAACAAACACAATAGGGTTTCACCAGTGAACTGCTGAAACCCTAATAATAACGCTAACAAAAACAATAAGATTTCACCAGTGAGCTGCTGAAACCCTAATAATAACAATAGGGTTTCTTCTACCGGAGAACCCCTAATAATACTAACAATAACAAAAGGGTTTCTCCTGCTGGAGAAGCCCTAATAATGAACCGGAACAAACACAATAGGGTTTCACCAGTGAACTGTTGAAACCCTAATAAAAAAACTAACAATTACAATAGGGTTCCGCAGCTTCGCTGCTTGGACCCCTAATAATAATAATAATATAAAAACTACAATTACAATAGGGTTTCGCAGCTTTGCTGCTTGGACCCCTAATAATAAAAAAACTAACAATTACAACAGGGTTCTGCAGCTTTGCTGCTTGGTTGCCTAATAAAAAAACTAACTATTACAATAGGGTTCCGCAGCTTCGTTGATTTTAAGTACATGTTTATATTTTTCATAAAATGTTCACTGTACAAAATATCCAAGATGGCGGACATGATTGGTTCTTGATGCAGTGTTCTACCTCCTGGGGAATTTGGCATGTAGACAAAGAATCAAAATTCTAGGTCAATCGGAGTGGAAATGGCATTATTGTGAAAAAAATGCATTAAGGCGTTACCTGTGGCACACTTTGTGGAGGAATTGTGTTAGGTGTTTGTGTGGTAGGTATACGTGGTCTATATTTCTATTGTGCCATAATGTTATTCACAAATGAAGTGTATGCGTGCATAATGTTTACACTGGTCAGCTGTTTTGTCCACTATCTTTTATTTTATTTCTAAGCTATAAACACCCTTTTGGGAGAAAGGTATAAGACACATGTATGTCGCTAGCCAGGTCAATCAGAGTACTTGTTGATTTAATGTGTATTTTGGTATGTTTCATGAAATTGTCACTGTAGAAGTAAATACAAGATGGTGGACATGATTGGTTCTTGATGCAGTGTTGCATGTCCTGGGGAATGAGGCATGTAGACAAAGAATCAGCATTCTAGGTCAATCAGGGTGGAAATAGTGTCATTGTGGAAAAAAATAATTAGGGCGTGGCCTGTGGCGCCCCCTGTGGAGGAATCAGGTCGCGCGTCTGTATGGAAGGTATACATGGTCTATATTTTCATTGTGCCATAATGTAATGCACACATGAAGTTGATTGATGCATTTGTTTTACACTGGTCAGGCATTTTGTCCGCCATCTTGTATTTTATCTCTTAGCTTTTTACACCCAATAGGGAGACATGTATAAGTCAGGTATGCCACTGGAAAGGTCAATAAGAGTTATTGTTGAGTAGAAGATGATTTTTATAGGTTGTGAGGGAAAATTTCATTAAACATCTTTCTACTGATGTCACTGTTCCTCCATCTTGCAACTTATCTCTTATTTCTTATCACCCTATAGGGAGGCACTTATGAGACACCTATGTACCGACAGTCAGGTCAAGCGTTAGTGTGAAGGGCTAACTTTGTGACCTCATAATTCCGTCGATTTTTGACATATCATCTAGCCAATAATAGTTCTGTTTAGAAGTATGGCCTAGAGTCTGTGGGAACAGTACAGAAATTCCATTGTTTTGAATGTAACAAATCGAATTGTGTACTGAAGCACCCCTGGTGGGGAATTTGGGGCACATGTCTGTGTAGTACGTATTTGAGATCTATACGCCCCCACAATTATATGTATTCAGGCAACTCTTGCTGCCCCAATATCTACCAAGCACAAGGTTAGCAAAACAAGAAATCAGGCAAGCCTACTTCAGCTGGCCTGCAACAGAAAGTGATGCCACCTCGAGATTCAAACCTGGGTTGCCCACGTGAAAGGCTGTGTCATTAACCACTACACCACGGAGCTGTACATTTGCTGGGTGTCAGTATAGCCTCTTGTCGCTATCCTGAACAATTCCTCTTTTGCCACTGGCCGTTTTAATAGTTAATTGGCCATTCGTGAATGACATTGATATAGTTAAACTGACTAACATTTCTTACTAAGTTTACCTCCACCACAAATAGCGTCTATGTATGGCGTTTTCCACTGGCCGTTTTAACAGTGTATTGGCCAGTAATAGGCTTTACCAGTATCTACTAACTTACTGGAATAGTCACAAGAATTGAGCAATTGCTAGCGAGTCTGCCAAAGCTATTTCATTTCATGGCATAAGAATGTATTTTTTTCTTTCATGGCGAAACAACATACTTTTTTCTTTCATTCATGAATGACATTTATATAGTTAAACTGACTAACGTTTCTTACTAAGTTTACCTCCACCACAAATAGCGTCTATGTATGGCGTTTGCCACTGGACATTTTAACAGTGTATTAGCCAGTAATAAGCTTTACCGGTCTCTACTAACTTACTGGAATAGTCATAAGAATTGAGCAATTGCTAGCGAGTCTGCCAAAGCTATTTCATTTCATGGCATAAGAACGTATTTTTTTCTTTCATGGCAAAACAACGTACTTTTTTCTTTCATTCGTGAATGACATTTATAAAATAACTATCAATAAAGGCGACGATAACTAACTTTTTCATCTAGTGAAACGACGAGAGAATCATGGAAATAAAATTAATAAATGCTGTTGATCTCAATAGATTCGAAGTTAGGTCTTCCACGTGAGAGGTACTGTCTTTAACCACTACGCCACACATTTCACCAGTCGCTAAACACAACTGAGCATTGTGTTAAACTGACAAACGTTTCTTATTAAGTTTACCTCCACCACAAATAGCGTCTATGAACTGTTAGGTTTTGCCACTGGCCGTTTGAACAGCTTATTAGCCAGTAATAGGCTTAGTAGTATCTACTAACTTCCTAGGAATAATCATAAGAATTGAGCAATTGCTAGCGAGACTGAAGACAAACTTTTCCATGCCAGAAACAGTCGCAGTATAACCGTATACAGTTTAAGTTAAGGCTTACGTAACTAATGTATGTTGTAGTCAGCAAATGTGTTTGTCTATCCTGACACAAAACGCATGCACGGATGCGTACTTCGAAAATCCACCAGAAACAGTCGCAATATAACCGCAAACTGTTTTATTTCAGGCTTACCATAACATAGATACTAATGGTTTTAGCCCATGAAGTTTTCATCTATACAAAATAATTCATAATGCGTACTTTGCTTCGCCTGCGAGGAGATACGAACTCGGGACCTATAGTTTACAGGTCTGCTTCTCTAACCACTACGCTATTTAACAAGGGTGGGTCGGTCGCTCGCTCGCTCGCTCACTCACTCACTCACTTTCGCTCTTCTTGGCCAGCTCCGCTTACGTGGTCCAGCAAAAATACAAGTCAGAACGCTTTGCCAGAGATGACATGAAGCAGCAAAGCACACCAAACAGAATGGTCTTCCTTTCTATAGTAGGCACCCAAAAACCACCATAATCCCCAAAAAACATTCAAGAGTGTACCACTGTACATAAATTACAAGATGGCACAAAAAAAGCTCTGTCACCTTCTTATCAATTACAACAAACATAAACATGAACAAATTGAATTGCCGCAAAGCATGCTGGGATATCGATAATGAAAATGAAATATTCCTTAATTATAAAGTTTCAATGTTTTGTTAACATTGAATCAAAGTCTGTGGAAATCAGATAATTTATGTGCTTCCTGATAACAGAAATGTACTATCTTTCTGAAATATAGAAAATGACTCAACTTTGAACACCCTGTAAGGGTGTTCTCCCTTGGAGAGCCCCTAATAATACTAACAATAGGTTTTCTCCTTCGGAGAACCCCTAATAATAATAATACTAATAACAATAGGGTTTCTCCTTCGGAGAAACTTCGCTGCTTGGAGCCCTAAAAATACCTTAAGAAAACTAAGAAAATTGAGAGAAAGGGATTGGGCATGGCTAGCGCTAGGCGAATTTGAACAGATGAGTCTTGAGGCATTGCTGGAAGATGGGAATAGTCTCAGAGTCACAGATGGTTTTGGGGAGAGAGTTCCAGATCCTAGGAGCAACCCTTGAGAATGCCCTGTCACCAAAGACTTTGAGCTTGTACTTGGGGATTATGAGGTAGCCTGCAGTACCGGAACGGAGTGAGTGTGTTGGTTGATATGGAAGAAGGTCAGAGAGGTAGGCAGGGGCGGTATTGTTTAGGGCTTTATATGTCAGTAGGATTATCTTGTAGTCAATGTGTTAGGAGATAGGAAGCCAGTGTAACTCAGAGGATAGGGGTGATAGGCTGCCAGGACTTGGTGCGAGTGAGTAGTCTGGCCACAGAGTTTTGAACCATTTGGCGCATATGGAGGGAAGTAGATTTGATGCAGGTGAGTAGGGAGTTGCAGTAGTCAAGACGGGAGGTTATGAATGCATGTATTATGGTTTCAGCAGCAGGACGGGAGAGGGAAGGTCTGAGTTTGGCAATGTTGCGGAGAAGGAAGTATGAAGATTGTGCTGATCAAAGGAGAGTGTAGTCCAGAATGACGCCAAGTTTATGTGCGTGAGGGGATGGAGAAACAACGGTGTCATCAATGTTGAGAGTGAAAGTGCCAGTTTTGGTGAGGGTGGTTGACTTTGGTTTTGTCACTGTTTATTTTGAGGAAGTTTTCCTTCATCCATGCTTTTATTGCAGTCAGGCAGGATTCAATATGGGTCAGAGGTGGGTTGGTGAGAGATTTGGTGGCTAGATATGTGTGTATCATCAGCATAGCAGTGAAAATTAAGGTTGATGTGATGAAATGTAATATGTTCGGTTAGTGAGATAGCAGGTAACGGTTAGGCATCGCAGAGTTTAGGGTTAGGATGAAGGTAATGGGTACGATCAAAAATAAAGAAAAACGCCTGCCAACACATTTCTTCAACAAAGAATGTATCACCTCTCGTAGGAATCAAAATTGAAAAATGCCAGTCTAAACAACACAATTCCCCAACAAAAAAATATTTTGCCTCTCGATGGAATCAAACTCAAAAGTTAGAATTCGTTTGCGGAAACACCCCTCCACCAATCCTAAACACAATGCCCTAGGAAAAAGCCACTATATTTAACTATGAATACATTCTTTACTGTCCCTAGTGGCCGGGTTCTGATGGTGAACAACACATCTCATAATAGACTTATTAAGGACCAATAGCACTGATATACAGGTGTATCTCAAAAAATTTGAATATCGTGGAAAAGTTCATTTTTTTCAGTAATTCAAATCAAAAAGTGACACATTCATATATTCTAGATTCATTAGACATAAAGTGAAATATTTAA
>JACXGI010018017.1:0-13801 GCA_016801175.1 Esox masquinongy | reverse complement strand
GTAATGGCATCCTGCCCCCCCCTCCGCCCCCAGAGGTTCACCAGCCCCCCCCCCTCAGTAACACAGGACTGCAGCAGTTCCTGGCCCAGAAGTTCCCCAATATGAACTATGACTTCTCAGAGCTGGACGGCCAACCTGACCCCCCTCCTCCCCCTCCTCCCCCCGCTGCCCTTTCACCCCTGTCTCCTGCCCTGCCCCCACCCGCCCCTCCTAAAACCTTCTCGGGTGTCTTCCCGCCCCAGACCGCTCCTAAGACCTTTGGTCCGGGGATGCCTCTGTCCCCAGTCTCGCCCTCCCCTCCTCCTGGTCCAGTGAAAAAGCAACAGAGCTTCTCGACAGGCCATTCGCCCAATCAGCCACCACCTACAATGCCCAAACAGCATAGCTTCTCATCTAAGACCCTCCCCCTCTCGGCCCCCATCTCCCCAACCCCATCCTTGGTAAAACAGATGGCCAACCAGTTCCCGGGAGCGCCGCTGCCCCCCCACTCACCCCCGGCCGTCAAGGCCAAACCAAGATGGCTGCCGGGGGGTCAGATGCCCCCTCAGTCGCCGGAATTCCCCCCGCCTCCTCCTGAGAGCAGTCTGGACTTCCCCCCTCCCCCCCACACCATCCCATCCCCAGCTCCTCCACTCCTCCCCCCTTCCAAGATGGGCTCCCCAATCAAGAAGTCTCCTTCCTCCTCTTCAACCTCCTCTACCGGATCTACAGGGAAGAGAGGGCCGCCTCCTACCCCTCAGAGGGCCTCTTCCATCAAGTCCAACTCGTCTGGGGAGTACCAGGAGGAGGCGCAGGTCCAAAGGCAGCCTAAGAAGGTAGAGTCCCTGGTCAGTAAGTTTGCCCAGCCTGGCCTTGGCTCCTGCACCTCCTCCCCTGCCCCCTCTGGATCTCCTGCTAAAGACACAGGGCCTCCTGCTCCTCCTAAACCAGGCAAGCTGAACCTGGCAGCCCTCCCCCTGGCCCTGCAGGGTCTACAGACCGGCCAACACCGCCAGCCCAGCGGTGACTTCCCCTCCCCTCCGTCTGAGCTTGATTTCTTCCCCCCACCGCCTCCTGACTCTGAGCTCCTCCCCCCGCCACCACTCCCTTCAGAAATGCACCCGGGGGCCCCCCGGGTCGCTGTCGTCAACCCCCAGCCGCAGGCCGCACCCCTCTCCCAACCAGCCAACCAGTCGTCATGGAAGACGCAGTCGCTGAAGAAGGCTCCGCCTCCTACGCTGCACAGGCTGTCCCGGAGCAACACGGTGCAGGAGACCTTGCCCCTGTCCCCCCCTCCCCAGCAGACCTCCTTCGGCTGCCCCGTGCCGCCCATCTCCCCTGGGGGGCCTAAAGGGGGCAGTACTCTCTCCTCAGTCCAACCCAACTTCCTGGAGGACCTGAACCGGACCTTGAAGAGGAAGTCCATCACCCGTCACGGGTCTCTGACGCGCCACGGCTCCTCCAGACTGGAACCGGTCTCCATGGACGACATGGCCCTCCCCCCTCCTCCCCCGGAGCTGCTGCTGGAACAGCAGAGGGCAGGGCAGGGTGGGGGCCACGGGTACATGTCCTCAGGCTATGCAACGTTACGGCGGGGGCCACGCCCTGCCCCGCCCAAACGGGACCAAAGCACCAAGCTGACAGGGGAGTGGTAGCTGGCGGATAGATGGTGCCCAGGCTATAGACCCATCAAGGCCCCAGGCTACGCGCCATACAGGTCACTCCCCCTGGTTGTCAGAAACCAAATGGAAACTGACCGAAACCGGGGGGGGGGGGGCGACTGCCTGATCTTGTCCAAAAATAAACTCTAATTTCTGTGTGCACCAATGAATACGACCCAGATTCCCCCCTGCCCCCCACACACACAGGACTGAGCTAGACGCAGTGTTCTATGTGATCCCAGGTAGTTATTTCATGCTCTGTCTGCAAACCAGACTGTCTGTTCAGCTTCTCCACGTCGTGCCGCTTTGCATTAAATATAACAAAACATAAACGGCAAGAATTCTGCTGCAATATAACTGGTACTGCATGGACTCCTGTATGTATGGACATGGTGTTATGTTAGCAACCGTTTGGGGTTTGGAGGGAGGGAGGGGGCTCAGTAAATATATATGTATAGACATGTGGGTAGGTGGGTGGGTAACTTCCTTTTGTGTTTTTATATAAGATTATTTAATACCTGAAAGATTTGGTTATTTTAAAGTGGCGTTTTTAAAGCGTGAGTGAGTAGGAACCGCAAGTGGTTGAGAGACCCGGCGTGATTTACAGCTAGATAGCTCTGGTCCAGGGTGTGACGTGGTTTACGCTAGATAGCTCTGGTCCAGGGTGTGACATGGTTTAGTAGGACAACCATGATGCCTTGGGCCAGAACTGGACTCACCCAGGTGTGTAGACGAGTGGTTCATACTGGGCTATCACCTCTGTATGCGACCCAAATGACACCCTGTTCCCTACAAAGTGCATAGGGCCCATATGGCTTTGGTCAAAAGTAGTGTACTAAATAGGGAACAGCGTGCTGTTTCAGACTCTGGCCATCGGTCTCTCTGATTCTAATGAAGATTTCTCCAAATTGCACCAAAAGGGTTAAAATGCCTCCAGTGGATTTGAGTAACTGTAGAACTGGAAAACAGTTGGCTGACTTTTAAATGATCCTCATGTGCTCACAGTTCAGTTTTTGATTGGTTGAGATAAAACGGTGCACAATGAAGGTCCACCTCTGCAATGGCTGTTATGCTGAAGGGGCGAGTCAGACCTGCTTTGTCTGTTTTTATTGGTCACATTGGCTAGCTATTATTCTATCCGTACATCACAGCTGAGGCTCCTGTATCTAGATGCCTCCTTTGGCCCTAACTTAGGAATATACAGACAGAAAAAACACTTCAGGACTTTAGGTCTAAGGCAGCCAGATACCATGAATGAAAGAGTCTTGAAGGAAGTAAAGATCGTCCAAGGCAGACTAAACCAGAAGTGAGGATTTCCAGGGCAGAATAAACAGGAAGTGGAGTTTGTCCAGGGCAGAATAAACAGGAAGTGCAGTTTGTCCAGGGCAGACTAAACAGGAAGTGGAGTTTGTCCAGGGCAGAATAAACAGGAAGTGGAGTTTGTCCAGGGCAGAATAAACAGGAAGTGGAGTTTGTCCAGGGCAGAATAAACAGGAAGTGGAGTTTGTCCAGGGCAGAATAAACAGGAAGTGGAGTTTGTCCAGGGCAGACTAAACAGCCATGTAGCTCCTTATTGAGGGTGGGTGGACATTGATGTTTCACACTAATGCCTTCTCTTTTACCATCTGTGAATTCCAAATGGCATCCTATTCCCTATGTAGCGCACTACATTGAACCTGACCCCGCCCCGTGACAGCATCCTATCCAGGGACTGTAGGTCAAGTTGGCTCATGCTGCAGAAACAGGACCTGACCAGGATTTCAGACTACAGGGAATAGAGGGCTGTTTGGACGTCTTCATGTGTTTGAGGATGGGCTGTTATGTTCATGTCAGGGTTTTACATTCTCATTAGTACCCTACGCGTTAGTAAAACCTGTAGCAAGTCCATCTGGCCAGTCAGACCCTTTGCTTGATGTATCAAGTTTGTACCTATGATCTGTAAGTCATATTTCTCCATGCCAATCACTAGGCTCCACCAAACTGAAATGTGTCATCGTCAGGCCTTCTCCCTCACCTGTCGGAGGGAAGTTACATCAGCAACATTTTGAGTACTGTTCTCCATTTCCTGTCTTCAGTCACTTCAGGACAACATAGATCAGCGGTGAATGACAACCTAAATGTTGAGTATATCTGAAGGCCAAAGGAGTTACTTTAAGGTCAGGAACACTCTGAGATACTTTGCCATACTGGGGTGAATGAAAACCTAAAATGCATTTAAACCGAACAATAAAAAGTGTGCAAATCATACTCTGCATGTGCCTGTTATTCTGGACTTTATTTCTGTAGTCATGGTTTGAAGTGTGTGTGTGTGTGTGTGTGTGTTGAATTCCTATCAAAGTGAGGACCAATTAGGTGCTAACAGAGACCCCTGTGGGTCATCTGACCATTCAGAGGAGCTGTGATTGGCTGCTGTTTCAGTCAAGCGTTAAACAGTGATGTGGTACTTAAGACAGCCCTGATGTGCCCAGTATTAATGGAAGCAATAGGCACATCACCACAGTCAGCTCTGGGTGGGATTTAGGACATAGTTCATTAGAAGAAAAACAGTTACTAAGCTTGAAGTTCTCACATTAACTTTGTATGATTACTGCAAATAAACAGCTTCTGGTTTCAGTGAATCCCAGCTGATGGCGTGTCCTTTCCAACTGCGTCTGATGTCACACTGGTCGTGGTAGCGCTCATAACCTTTACAGCACTTGGTCAGCCTGACTGATGTCAGTCCAGAAACTCAACAACGCTGGTGAGTTGGTAGGAGAAGGACGAGGGGCTTCATCTTAAACAACATAGCAGGCTATGCAGCATGAAGAGCAGGGCCAAAACGCTACCTGTAACATCTGCTGCTACTAGAGTAAACCTGATCAAAAATGTTCAATGATCAATACTAAAAACAGCCATCAGAGGGGGCCAGTGTGACGACAAATTGAGATTGGCAGCAATGTACACGGACTTCAAATCCAAATACATTTTAATCAACTTTTTTTTTTTTTACTTGATAAACTATAGTTCATAGTATGAACAGAAACATTACAAAGAAACCCAGTAGAGGGTTGAGCTGGTCTACAGAGACCCTGAGAGCCCAGTGAGCTAGAGGTAGTAATGGCCATTCGAGGCTTCATTACAGTTCTTCTAGCAGCAGGATATTATGCTAGCAGCGCTAACTTAGATGTTCTTTTTCAAAATAAAAGCCGTCATTGAAATATATAAGGCAATATAGTTAACAATCTAGTCTGTCAATCTAGTCTGTCATTTTCTGTTTAATGTCCGTTCCAATGTTGTTCTTGTCTGTTCTTTTTTACAGACTAGATTGTTAGCTATATTGCCTTCTAAATTTCAATGATGGCTTTTATTGTGATAAAGAAAATCTGAGTGCAGCCAGCACACTATCCTGCTGCTAAAATAACGCTAATGAAGCCTCGTTTGGCCATCACTAGCTAGAGGGCTAAAGTTTTACTGCAAAACAGAAACTCAAAGGAGATGCAAGAACTGTGTTCACGTTAGAAGAGACTGATGGGTAACGCCGCACATCGGCTCAATTTAAAATCATTACATTTTCAGAAATAGATTGAATTCAGCTCAATCTATGGTCATGTGGAAAAGTAAAATGGCATTTAAATCAAATAATAAAAATGTGCAAATCATACTCTGCATTTGTCAGTGTGCCTCTCATTCTGGACTGTATTTACGTCAGGGTCTGAAGTCAAGGTGCAAACTCCAAGCCTACCCGGAAGGGCCAAACACTGCAATTAATCGAATGGCCACTTGAGGCTGGCTGCGAAAGGAATCAATCTCCATCGATCTCTATGGCAAAATGCCCACCTTTACAGTAGAAATAAACATGTTTACAGCCTGGTTCAAAAAAGGGTTTTGGTGTATATTGGGGGTGGGGGTGATTTCTTTTATAACTCATCCGTTTAAATTATATTAAGTCTTATAATTAGGGGGCGTGGCCTATTGAGTGACAGGTATGGTGCTGGCGCTGTCACTAGTGTCACTCCTAGCGGTTTGTACTTTCTGGTATCTCCTCGGCTAACTCCAGTCACTGACAAGTAACGTTATAATCAAGTGACATCCAAATAAACGACTCGTAACCATACAGTCTATGCTCATAACTAAAGTTATGTTAAAATCTAATATCTAATCTGCAAGTCTCGACCTACAGTCTATCGTCTCGACAAAATCTAGAGTTGAAGAATTACCCCATTTATATATTTAAAAAACGCTGAAGCATTTAAGCTTTTTGTATAGTTTCAAGTTAACTTGCCTGTTGTGTAAGTGTAAGATGGCAACGTTACGGTGACTGGCTACCAACCACCGGCCACCAACCGCTAGCTACGCAGAGTAGCATACTGGTAGCATTTAGCCTAACTTCTTAGCCTTTGCTAAGTTGGTACCTTGGCAACCAGGCACCTCAGCTGCACCCCACCTTTTTGCCCATTTTTGGAGGGCGAGTGACGTGCTGCAAGATGGCGATGGCCATCTCCGCCTATAATGAGCTTCAAAACGGGTCTTCAGACACCTATGTGGGACGTCTCTGTTACTACGTCCATGTTTTTTTTACAGTCTATGATTTTAACTCGAATTACTGTATTTCTGTGTTTGTGTGTTTTGAACTCACACTATAAAAATGAGAACCAATCAGGTGATAACAGAGACCCCTGTGGGTCAACTGATCATTCAGAGGAGCTGTGATTGGCTGCTGCCTGGGTCAGGTGTTAAATAGTGACGTGATACTCATTAGACAGCCCTAATGTGTCCAATCGGAAGGGAAGGAACGTGACCAGATAGCCCTTCCCATTTCCTGAACTTTGATGGCATAAAAGCATTCTTTCATCGTTCCCTTTCATTTCTTCAGCACCATCAGTCTCTTCTAACATTTGGATACAGTCCTTGCATCTCCTTTGAGTTCCTGTGTTGCAGTTAAACTTTAGTCCTCTAGCTCACTGGGCTCTCAGGCTCCGTGTGAACATCCCTGGAAAGTTGTCTTGTTTTATATATATATAAAACAACTTTATATAACTTTTTATACGGACACATGGAAATTTGTGCAACATTATTTTTTCTCCACATCCATTGATTAAAGTAACCCAACTAACACAAAAAATAACTTTGATACCATTTATGCGATTACAATGAACACAAATGTAATTTCGTTTTGAGGTAAGAGTACACCCCTAACTTTGCCATTATTTAAATAGCAAAAAGTAGAGTCAGGAGCACCAAAAACGGCGCAAGTGATTAGATTATCATTAGAGAGTAAGTTAGGAGGGTCCAGCAAACCATAAAACCATCCATTCATCTTAACCATATGGATGTGTGGTAACACACCCCGCCAAAATCAAAAGACCCTTTTTTGTGAGGCCCTCAGATAAAATATTATTGACGTCCATGGGAAGGGTTATAAATAAAGCCACTGCCAAGCAACTCAAAGTACATAACACGACTGTATGACGGATCATTTGCAAATGGAGAAAAATCCAGACCAGTGGAACAGGACAGGCCATCCCACCAAATTCATCCCAAGAGCTGCCCGGAAGATGCTCATAGAAGTCGCCAAGATCCCCAGGGGAACATCAATAGATCTGCAGACCTCTTATGCCGCAATCAGGGACGTAATGGAGGGTAAACACCGTTCACGCAGCTTTTTATTTGTAAAATAGCTTTTACTCAGCTTTTCATTTAGTTCATTATCGTTACACCCTTTGCTGTTCGACGCTAATATGTTAATATTTTTTCTTACAGTAGTCAGACTACTTGCTAATGGTAACGAGTAACGTAACGGGTTAGTTCTTTAAATTATGTAATCCCTACTGTTTTTTTTATTCATACCGCGTTACTCAAGTTCCCTCAGTGCAACCAACGTAGCTTTACGTAGTGTTTATTTTCTCCAGTAGCAAGCACAAAGAAAGCAAAGATGACACCAGCACTTCTTGCTAAAGTTCATGTTACACCAAAGCCACGCGCCCAACTCGCATTAATTTCAAGTCGATACGTAGCGTCGACAAGCGATTTGTGCAGCGGAAGGCTGAGTTGCGCGATTCAAGAACGTCACCAGACAGCACTTGTGAACAACCATTTCGACTACGTCATTATTACCCACGCCTAATACCAATCAGCGGGGTTGCTGGTATGTTATGGTGAAATCAATTGCCTGTTGGACAACCAAAGTTCGATCCGAAATTATTCTCTGTTGGACAACAAAAGTTGATCTCAAATGAACGTCTAAATACATGTTCTGCTTATAAACGCGATTATTCTGAATCATTTCAAAACAGATTTAGTAATTTTTCACCAAAGTCATCAAACATTACTTTCTGCACAGCTGAGAAAAAAAAGAGAGAAGAAACTCTGAAGTTGACCTCACCGTTCAGGCCTTTTCCCTCCCACAATGACATGTACAGAACATGTGAAAGGAGTTGTGGGGCTTTAAGGTTATAAATAATTGTGACAAGTATTGTGCAAGGAGTTTCTGAAACTTGATTCCTAGCTGTATAAAAAGGCAAGAGTCAGAACATGAAACTGGAGTCTGAATCCAGACAAGATGAACACCACTGCCATTCTGTTGTTATCTCTTTGCCTGTACAGTCTGTCTGGGGCACAAGAAGAGATCCAGAAGATTGAAAATGAAAATAAAGAAGACCAGCCACCCAACTGGTCATGCCATCCTGACATGTGGAAGCTTCTAAAAAACTTTGGTGTCATGGGGGAGAAACTGCGCACTACAGTGGAAAAACAGGCAGCCATGGAAACCAAATTTGAGGAACTGAAGAATAACGAGAAAACCAAGGTGATTTTTTCAGCTGCCCTAGGAGGGACCGGTCACACTGGGCCCTTTGACCATGACACCACCCTGATCTACAAAACTGTAATCACTAACATCGGCAGTGCCTACAACCCAAGTGCAGGTGTATTTGTTGCTCCTGTTCAAGGGGTCTACCACTTCATCTTCTTCTACCATGCTGGAGGAAGTCAGATCAAAAACACTGGCCTATTCAAGAATGAAGAGCTGATGGCCAGTTCATATAACCACAAGTCTGTCCATGATGGCGCCGACAACGGAGGAAATGCTGTCATTATCCATCTGGAGGTTGGGGATCGGGTCTATATGCGTCTCATGGCAAACACACATGTATGGGATTCCTTCAAACACACTACCTTTAGTGGCTTCCTGCTCAGCTGAGAGCAGGATAGTGGGTTTGATTACTTCCTGCTCAGCCAAGTGTGATAAAATACATTGTTGGTGCTGTTCTGTCATTTCCATAGTAATAGCATCTGCTATCTTGTTGTGTTTCTAAATCGATTTACCATTGTTGTGATGTTGTTTTACGTTCTCCTCACCAAGACACTCCTGTCACCTTTGTTAAAAAGCATTTAAGTCCTTTAATAGGACAAGATGTTTCTTCCTGTCTATTCTACTGTTATTGATGTGTAAATAAAGGTTGACATTAGAATCGCTGTAGACCAATGTCCACTACTGGTAGATTTTTTTTTTAACACTAATATTATCTGCTGTTTTTAAGGCAACATCTGGCTTTCAAAGTGGTCAGTTGTCCTCCTTTTATCTTCATAAGCAGAAAGTACACTGCTCAAAAAAATTAAGAGAACACGTAATCATCACTGATTTATAACACCAAGTAAATTAAACTTCAGGGATATCAATCTCTCCAGCTAGGAAGCATAAGTGATTGTGAATCAATGTCACCTGTTTTGCTGCAAAAGAAAGTAACAACTGGTGCACTGGAGAGGCAACAGCAAGACAACTCCCAAAAAGGGAATGATTTTACAGGTGGTGGCCACAGACAGTTGGTCTCTCCTAATTTTTCCTGACTGATTCTTCTCTAGTTTTGCATTTTGTTAGTGTCCTTGTCACTACTGGTAGCATGAGGTGGTACCTGCAGCCCATTCAGGTTGCACAGGTAGTCCAGCTCCTCCAGGATGGCACATCCATACGTGCCGTTGCAAGAAGGCTTGCTGTGTCTGTCAGTACAGTCTCAAGAGCATGGAGGAGACACAGTACCAGGAGATGGGCCATTACACGAGGAGAGCTGGACATGGCTATAGAAGGGCATCAACCCAGCAGCAGGACCAGTATCTACTCCTTTGTGGGAGGAGGAATAGGAGGAGCGCTGCCAGAGCCCTACAAAATGACCTCCAGCGGGCTAATGGTGTGCATGTTTCTGACCAAACTGTCAGACAAAAACTCCATGAGGGTGGCATGAGGGCCCGACATCCTCTAGTGGGACCTGTGCTCACAGCCCAGCACCGTGTAACTCGATTGGCATTTGCCAGAGAACACCAGAATTGGTAGGTCCACCATTGGCGCCCCGTTCTCTTCACAGATGAGAGCAGGTTCACACTGAGCACAGGTGACAGATGTGAAAGGGTCTGGAAACGCCGTGGTAAACATTATGCTGCCTGCAACATTATCCGGCATGACTGGTTTGGCGGTGGGTCAGCGATGGTCTTGGGAGGCATATCCTTGGAGGGACACACAGACCTCCACATGCTAGCCAACGGTACCCTGACTGCTGTTAGGTACCGGGATAAAATCCTCAGACCCATCGTCAGACCTTACACTGGTGCAGTGGGCCCTGGGTTCCTCCTGATGCAGGACAATGCCTGGCCTCATGTGGACAGAGTGTGTATGCAGTTCCTATATGACGAAGGCACTGATGCCATTGACTGGCCCTCATGTTCCCCAGACCTGAATCCAAATGAGAACCTCTTTGACGTTATCGGTGCATCCGACGCCACCAAGTAGCACCACAGACTGTCCAGGAGCTCACTGATGCCCTGATTCAGGTCTGGGAGATCCCCCAGGACACCATCCGCCATCTCATCAGGAGCGTGCCCAGATGTTGTCGGGAGTGCATACAGGCACATGGGGGCCATACACACTACTGAGTCACCTTATGAGTTGCCGTGATGTAATTCACGCAAGTTGGAACAGCCTGTGAATTCAATTGTTTACTTTGATTTTCGGCATGAGTTTGAATCCAGCCCTCAATCGATTGGTGATTTTGGTTTTCATTGACCGTTGTTACGTCATTTTGTTCTCAACGAATTACACAATGTACAGTAAAGCTTTTGATCTTTATTCCGTTCATCGAGATCCGATGTGTGATTTATGTGTTCCCTCAATTTTTTTGAGCAGTGTACATTGAATCTGGTTGCTAGGGATGCAACGGTACAGTTGGCCCACGGTTCGGTACGTATTGCGGTTTGTGGGTCACGGTAACTGTACGGTTTCAGTGTGAATGACACCATGTTAGAAGTGTTTCCACTCAAGTAGCCGACAGGGGCAAAGCAATGCTTGTAGACTGTACTTTGTTTCCAGTCTTCTTACCCTCGTCACCGTATTGAACGCTGAATCCAAAATGTTCCCAAACAGTGGATTTGAAATACTGCGGTGCCTCTTCAAATTTACTACTCTCTGTCTCTGTAGTGCTCGCCACTGGCACGTTGGAGCTGAGAGAATATTTCACTGCTTGGGGCCCCAGGCTTTTAGGGAGGGGGTAGCGGTCCCTGCAATTGACACATTTTGAGACATGGCTATGGAATGAAGTTTATCAGCCCTCAGGACCCCCTTAATGGCCTGGGGCCCCAAGCTGTTGCCTGCCTTACGATGCATGTCCACTGTTCCGCTGCAAATTCGCCTGTAAATGTGCCGCCTTGCCTCAGATGGCTGCTTATGGGCGTATCCGCTATGGGTGTTTGGTTTTCGGCGGAGGATTGTTTTGTTGACAAACCAACCAAAATTATTTTTCTCACTCACGGGGAAAATCTAAACACGTTATCATGAGCACTAGGCCTGTGCTAGCAGGCAACATGTTTGTGTTGTGCTGCCATATAAAGCAAACAACTCAGTGCTAAATAAACACAGCACATTTTATTAACACAGTGCTAACTCATAAAACCCACCTGAGACACAAACAATATCTGCCACCATCCTCCAAGCATTATTGGGCTTATCCCATGCTAAAATGTACTTTTCCTCCAGTAGGTAGCCAAATGTTTCACATGGAACAAATTTCACTTGCAGTACAACAATGGACCCACAAGGAAGACTCTCTTGTTTATGAAAGACTCTACTCCCATTGGATAAAAGCCTGGCGTCAGCCTGATTCATTAGCTTAATATTGACCGTGGCTAAATGTCTTAACGCGTCGGACCAGCTCACTATTTTTGTATAATTTTTGGAGAATGCTGCTACTTACCAGCCAGTTCTGTTCCAGCAATCCCGTTCCAGCCAATCGCCTTCTGCGAGGCAGGCCTTCCTTCTTGGCTTATTTTGTGAATGCGCATTTTACCTGGATGATTTGATATATATATAGATAGCAGATCTTTGAGTTCAGCTCATGATGATATATATATATATACACACTGAACAAAATTATAAACGCAACATTTTTGTTTTTCCCCCATTCATCATGAGCTGAACTCAAAGATCTAAGACTTTCTCACAAAAGACTTTCTCACAAATGTACACAAAAGGCCTATTTCTCTCAAATATTGTTCGCAAATCTGTCTAAATCTGTGTTAGTGAGCACTTCTCCTTTGCCGAGATAAACCATCCACCTCAAAGGTGTGGCACATCAAGATGCTGATCAGACAGCATGAGTATTGCACAGGTGTGCCTTAGACTGGCCACAATAAAAGGCCACTCGAAAATGTGTATATCATCCAGGTAAAATGTGCATATATATATTTATATCCCGTGGTTTTGGTCCTAAACCTTAAATTCTGTTCTGGGCCATTAGATTCCTGTCGGCGTCTCTGAAGGTAGCTAAAGGATTGAGCCGCCCAGCTCTATACATTCTGTCTGTACACACACTCTATGATTAGTAAAAGGATTGAGCCGCCCTGCTCTATACAGTCTGTCTGTACACACACTTTATGATTAGTAATCAGCTGCTAGGTAGGGTAGCATGAGCAACCGGGATGCAGATAAAAGCAGAACTAAGGTCCTTGAGGTAGACGTGTGTGTAACAACTGTAAAAATGCAAGTACAATGGCAATTCTAAATGTGCAAAGAGGCAAATTGAATGTACAAGGTGCATGTGCCACTGAAATGCAGGGATAACAGCGGTGAGGTTCCTCAGGTAGACACGTACCTCAACAACTGAGAATTTATCATGTTGCCACATGGTCTCAGGGGACTACGTAGACTATTTTACGTAAATCCATGGCACCCGATTTCATATGATATGTTACATTACATTAGGTTACATTACAATGCTCTACCAAAACGTATAATACATTACGAATTGGCTAAAATTTAACATATCTTACGAACGCTATTACAACGTATAAAATGTTACGAATGCTATTAAATGTATAATATGATACGAACGCCAGACAAACAAGTTCATATTTTACGAACGGTACGAAAACGTATCATTCATTACGAATTTGAACAAAACAAATCATCTTTCAGAACAAAACATCTTTCAAACTGGCAACATTCGGGTCTGAAGGCAGGCACACTACCCACTGCTCCAGACAGGGTTTACAGATATCAGGGGATGAGTAATGGCTTTGTCAAGGTCGCTATAATTTGTAATAAATGCATTTTAATGTAACAGTTACAGGTTAACGTTAGGTATCACAGCACTGGGGTTAAAGTTTGGGTTAAGGTTAGATATCACAGTACTGGGGTTAAGGTTTGGGCTAAGGTTAGTTATCACAGTACTGGGGTTAAGGCTTGGGTTAAGGTTAGATATTACAGCACTGGGGTTAAAGTTAGGGATAAGGTTAGATATAACAGTACTGGGGTTTGGGTTAAGGCTAGAAAGAACATCACTTGTATTTTGATCTTGTAACACCTCTACTTGTTTCCCCTAACAGGAAGTTCCTGTCTCGAGTAGTGGGTAGAGCACCTGTCTATGGGGCGGGAAAACCTGGGTTGAAAACATGGCCTACTGCTTCTTTTATTATTACTCAAACGTTACTTGACCTAACATAATATATCTTACGAATTCGGCTGTCAAATTTACATAAATTAGTCTGCGTAGTCCCCTGAGACCAGGTTGCATAATTTGCAAACAATGTCAGAGTCCAGTAGCACAAAGGGAGTAGTGCAACCAGGTCCCTGAGAGGCAGTACTAAGCTGTGGGCGGGTGGGTCTGGTTAGTGGTGGGTGGGTGGGTGTGGTTAGTGGTGGG
>JACXGI010018015.1:0-13764 GCA_016801175.1 Esox masquinongy | reverse complement strand
CTGGGCAGCAGGGGGCGCTGGCTGCGGCTCCTGGGCGGCAGGGGGCGCTGGCTGCGGCTCCTGGGCGGCAGGGGGCGCTGGCTGCGGCTCCTGGGGGCACTGGGAACACCCGGCGCCTTGGGGCTGGCACCGGACGTAGGCAAGGCGTTGGCTGCTCCAAGCTGGCCGGGGGCTCTGCCACTGGTGGTGAGAACCGGGACGGCAGATCCTTGAAGCCCCACCAGTCCTCACTCCTTCCGACATCCGGGAAGGCCTCCACCGGCCCCATCAGAGGTGTTGCCCAATGCCTAGGAGCTGGCACTGGGCATGGCTGGGGCACCTCGATCATCCCCCACGTGAGCGGCGGCAGCAAGGGCTCGTCTTCCCACCCCTCTGGGGGTGGCAGCCGAGCCTTGGGGTCCTCCGCCTGCCCCCATAGCACCCCCCCAAAAATTTCTTGGGGTTGACTCATGGTGGGATGGTGACGTCGCCTCCGTCGACGTCTCTTGCGGGGTCGGCGCTGGGCTGGCCAGGTGTGCCGCGGGGGACGGTAGGGGTTCTCCTCCTCCTCGGTCTCGCTGTCAAGCCAACCAAGAAGTTCCCCTACCATCCATCTCTGCTGTGTCTCTATTTGGTGGTTCATTCTGTCACGGCTCTGATGGTAGGACACAGGCGCAGAGAAGAAAGGGTGGTAGTAATCCATGTTTTAATCAAAAGAAACAAAACAAAAGCAGCAACCACTGACGTTGGGCAGTATGTACAAACATAAAACCAAAATGAACCAGACCGGGTGTGGCCAAACATGAACATAAGTAGGATCCCCAATTGGAGGCAATGATCCACACCTGCCTCCAATTGGGGAGACCAAAATGGATAGGCACCACCTGCTGTCCTGTCCTGACTATGGCCCCAGCCCAGCGCAGAGATGGCTAGGGGCATAGCCAGGACGTGACAATGGCAGTAAGACAGTTTGTTAAACTAGTTAGCCAAACGACAATTGAGTGTTGTTGCCTTCAAAATGAACTTTTCATGTTCAAATTATTTTCTTACAGGGCAAATTTGTATTCTGACCACATGAAATTAAGAAAAGTTAAATACTGAATTGCAGTCCAACTGGAAGCATCATATACCTGACAAAAGGTTGAGGTGGAAGAGCATCTGATGTATCCTAGATTGTCTGGGTGCGAGGCTTCATATCACCATTGTACCAACATCCCTGGACCAGGTATGTTAACCATCTCCACATTGGACAAGATACCAAGTCAAGAATGTATTTAAAAGCTGAAGCAAGATGAAAAGGATGGGCATTAATGCTGTTACAATTTGACTACAAATGTGTTTGTTTTACTCATGCATTTACTCCAGATCTAGGAAGGAAACATCTCCCAGGGACAGAGGTTGAAGAGCCCAGAGTCAAATGCATTGTTCAGATTCATATTAGTATGTTTATTTATTACACATTAACGTATTGTTGAATACTAGTGGTTTACCCAACAAGTGTCTTGGAGCTACCGCTCAGCCAAGGCAGAACTTTTCTCTGTCTTGGCACCTCAATGGTGGAACAAACTTCCCCCTGAAGCTAGGAATCCCAGCCAATCTTCTGAAAATGGCTGAAAACCTACCTCTTTGATGAGTATCTTAATTAACTTATGTTTCCAAATGCACTTTGATTTCTCTGACACTGACTTTGCCAACTAATGGCTTCAATTAAGGAATCTCATTATGTTTTTCAAGACACCTTAAGATGAATGCACTTATTGTTTGCTCGAGTGTCTGCTAAATGACTAAAATGTTAATGTAAAATGTAGAATTCTCTTCAATACCAATAACACCTGTAAAGACACAAAGTATCAAGAAAATGTAGATTCAATATCTCTTTTTTGCAGCCTGAAAGCTGGAAAGCCCTACAATCTCTGTGTCACATGAGATATTTCATGAACAAAAGCAAGATGTTAGAAATATTCATTTTGTTATAGAGCAGGTGATTTGTGTCTTGAAGGGGATATTCCATATCCTTGATAGGACATTTCCTCTTCACCTTACAAAAAAATGGAAAAGAGTAAAGTGGCAAAAAATGTATAAAATGTTGTGTGCTGCTTTGATGAATACTATGTACACTGCTCAAAAAAATTAAGGGAACACTTAAATCACGCATCGGGTCTCGATGAAGGAAATATATTAAAGATCAAAATCTTTACAGTACATTGTGTAATTCATTGAGAACAAAATGACGTAAGAATGGTCAATGGAAACCAAAATCATCAACCGATTGAGGGCTGGATTCAAACTCACACCGAAAATCAAAGAAGAAATTTGAAATCACAGGCTGTTCCAACTTGTGTGACTTTCATCACGGCAACTCATAATGTGACTCAGTAGTGTGTATGGCCCCCATTTGCCTGGATGCACTCCCAACAATGCCTGGGCATGCTCCTGATGAGACGGTGGATGGTGTCCTGGGGGATCTCCTTCCAGACCTGGATCAGAGCATCTGTGAGCTCCTGGACAGTCTGTGGCACTACTTGGTGGTGTCGGATGCACCGATACAAAATGTCCCAGAGGTTCTCAATTGCGTTCAGGTCTGAGGAACATGAGGGCCAGTCAATGGCATCAATGCGTTTATCATCCAGGAACTGTCTACACACTCTGGCCACATGAGGCCGGGTATTGTTCTGCACCAGGAGGAACCCAGGGACCACTGCAGCAAGGTCTGACGATGGGTCTGAGGATTTCATCCCGGTACCTAACAGCAGTCAGGTTAATGTTGGCTAGCATGTGGAGGTCTGTGCGACCCTCCAAGATATGCCTTCCCAGACCATCACTGACCCATCGCCAAAGCTGTCATGCTGGATGATGTTGCAGGCAGCATAACGTTCACCACAGCATCTCCAGACTCTTTCACATCTGTCATGTGCTCAGCGTGAAAATGCTCTCATCTTTGAAGAGAATGGGGCGCCAATAGAGGACTGCACGGTGCTGGGCTGTGAGCACAGTTCCCAATAGAGGACATCGGGCCCTCATGCCACCCTCATGGAGTCTGTATGTAATAGTTTGGTCAGAAACATGCACACCAGTAGCCTGCTGGAGCTCATTTTGTAGGGCTTTGGCAATGCTCCTCCTGTTCCTCCTCACACAAAGGAGCAGATACCGGTCCTGCTGCTGGGTTGATGCCCTTCTGATGTCCAGCTCTCCTCGTGTAACGGCCCATCTCCTAGTATCTGCTCCATGCTCTTGAGACTGTACTGGGAGACACAGCAAACCTTCTTGCGAAGGCACATATGGATGTGCTATCCTGGAGGAGCTGGACTACCTGTGCTCCCTCATGGTACTCCCTCATGCTACCAGTAGTGACAAGGATTCTAGCAAAATGCGAAACTAGAGAGGAATCAGTCAGGAAGGATAAGGAGAGCGCAACTGTCTGTGGCCACCACCTGCAAAACCATTCCCTTTTTGGGGGTTGTCTGTTGCCTCTCCAGTGCACATGTTGTCACTTTCATTTGCACCAAAACAGGTGACATTGATTCACAATAGCTTATGCTTCCTAACTGGACAGATTGATATCACTGAAGTTTAATTGACTTGGTGTTATACTGTGATGATTAAGTGTTCCCTTAATTTTTTGAGCACTGTATTTTCAGCCTAACCTGAGTAGTATCCTCAGTATAACCCTGGGCTACTGTGTCTCCAGACACCCCTGTCTCATTCCTAATGTTTTACATTGCATTAGTTTATATGATGGGGGACTAGAGTCAGTCTGAATTATATGCCAAGGTATCCTTCTGGACCTCTAATTTTTCTGGTGTCCTGTTGAATCTTAGGAGGATCTGAGCCCTTGGACCACACCTAAGGACTACCTGGCCTGACGACTTCTAACTCTCTGTGAAAAAAGTCCTCCTGGTTGTGTTGTAGATTTCGTTACTGTCAGACGATTCTTGCCATCACTGCTCACAGACCACCTGAGGCCTATACTACAAAGCAGGATTTGGGGTTAGTGAGCTAACTTCAGGTTGAACCCTGGGTTGTCAATGTCACGATGGTGGTTCACTTGTTACCGGGTTACATCGCCATGGTAACTTATGCTGCACACCTAACCTGCTCCGGAGCAGGTTATATTCGAGATAACAAATAAACACGTATAAAAGCACCGCCTACTGACCGATCAATTCTCAACTGAAAATGGCGTTACCATTCTTAGAACATCCCGTGGATCTCAGTGCACGGATAGTGAGAAGCAAGAATATTTAGAGACCGACAAAACCTGTTGGCTTTCTCTGATTACGTATCTTCGTCAGCTTTTTGAGCCATATGTTGCCAGTGCAACACATCAAAGTCGTGCGCTTACAGTTCCACAGACTGTATGCATAGCGTTGCATTTTTTTTTTTGCTACAGGTAGTTTCATGTATGCTGTGGGTGATGTGGAGAACCTAAGCAAAAACATGGACTGCCGTGCAAGTTGTGTGAGGGATTTTTATAAAATATGCATTATAATCACACGCTTTATGAATATATCAATATGTAATTCACATGCACAGATAAGTTCTTAAACAATATAAATCATCAAAGTGAAATGTGAGTATCTTGTATTAGGGACAAAGATGAAAGTATCAACAGCACAACATCTTGTGCCTTGACATTAATGCCCTGATGATTTATTACCCTTTGTGTTGACCGTTGAAGTGTCCCCGACTTGAACTAACTGTGCGTCATAATTTATGGGTTTGAACGGACGACCCCAAAAGTGAGCTGGTGGACAGGAGATAAGCCACACCCAAGGGACTAGCACAAAGGGATGGTCAGATTGTGTCATGTAAGAAGTTTCTGAATAAAGCCATGGTCCAGACGTCAGAACTTTGGGTGTATCTGTAGAAGGGCCTGGCTTTGGTGTCTGCATTGTTCTATGATTTTCATTAAAGTCTATTGGATTCACAAGTTCCTGAGTCGTAGTGCATTTGTTTTAGAAAGAGTGGATATGGTTTTCCACGACAGTCAGAAGGTGGTTCTTGCTCTAACAGAGCTACTTGATACATTTGTTGTGTTCCAAGGCCACTTGCCCACGCAGTCTTAAAGAGGGCTTTTATGAAATAGCAGGTAGACAATAACTTACATTGACCACTTCATCTATGAAATATAGTTGCATAGCAATAATGGACGGGGTCCTCCAATATGGTGAGTATAGGAAAATGGCCTGGTAGGGTACACCCACACTATATCTATGTAGTCATATAGACCTCTGATTGAAATAGACCTCTGACTCAACAGTCCACTGTCTAAGATGTGTGTGTGCCTGTGTGTGTCAAAGAGAAAGACAGCATAGAAGCATATTGAGTATATACAAAGTACTGCCATAGAGTGTCAATATGGTAAGTATAAGAAAATATTCAGGTAAGAGACATTTGTGTTCACGTGTGTGGTCATATAGACCTCTGAGCCAACTGATTACTGCCTAAGACAATAGACAGACAAGTATTGAGAGAGAAATAGGCAGTGGTAAGGTAGTGCTATGTCTATGGGTTATTATATGGGTTGCATGTGTATGTATGTGAGGGAATGATATTTTGAGCAAAAGGTGAGAATGAGACTGTGTCAGATATACATTGAGGGCAAGATGTTTTTGTGTGTTTTTTTATTATTGACAACGTAGATGTCATTGTTCAACATATTCTTCCTGATCACACTATATGGGGAGATGTATGAGGCAAAGGACAATGAGCATAGAGGCAAGCAGATATTTATTAAACAATAAAATAATAAAAACAACAGGAAGTAGAACACTGTAGAAACTGTACAAAAAAGAGTAAAAATATGTGTATAAGACAAAGAAACAGAATAAAAACAAAAGGAAGTAGAATACAGTAGAAACTCTATGAAAAAGACTAAAAATCTGTGGATGAAACAAAATATAAACAACAGGAATAAAAATATAGTACACACCATAGAGAATTAGTTAAAGAAAAAACGGAATAGTGTAAGGAGCGAATTGGAGTGGAGAAGTCAGTGTAAAAACTTAGAAAGGGCAAATAAATAAACAACAGGAAGAATAAACAGGGCATCTGCAGAGTAACCCCCAAATAGTGAAGTGGATGTAAGTAACTAAGCAAAAGTGAAATGATGGCAAACAAACAATATAAAAGGGCAATATGAAAGTAGAGCATTACATTTCCTGAAGAAAATGTGGTGTGCTTGCTAGCTCTCCGGAGAACCCCTAATAATACTAACAATAACAATAGGGTTTCTCCTACCGGAGAACCCCTAATAATACTAACAATAACAATATGGTTTCTCCTACCAGAGAACCTCTAATAATACCGACAATTCCAATAGGGTTTCTCCTACTGGAGGGCCCCTAATAATGGAGACCCTATGTTGTATATTAAAGGTGCCCTATGCAACTTAATGCCACCTATTGGCAGTGAGGTTCTATAACTCCATCAGGATCTGACATTGTCATTACTAAGAGCATACTGACTGTTCTGAAGCAGTATCATAATATGCGCACTTCGACCAGTTTGCACAAGGATAAATCTAGCTAAAAGCCTTCACCTCACACACCTTCAAGGAAGTACACGCCTACGAACGTCACGGCCTTCTACGTTTTACTTGCAACCATGGTACTGGGGATAGTGTCAGTCCTGACACTCTGCCAGAGACTTAACTGATGGTATGTAAGGGTTATTATTGAATATTTTAAATGGAAAATGCTGCATATGGCACCTTTAAATGCAGCATACTCCTGTCATAGGGTTCCCCAGAGTGATAAGTGCCATAGATTGCACCCATATTCTGATGACAGCATCGCTGGGTGAGAATGAAGGCAGTTTTGTTAATCGCAAGTCATTCCGCAGCATCAACATTCAGGTAGAGGTAAAATAAGGATTGTCATTGTTTGGTCATACTGGTACATTGCCTACATGGACACCAAGGGTTTTCAGAAAAAGCAGTAGGCAGGACAATTAAAGGTAATTCCTTTTTAGCACACAGAAATATTCACACAGCACAGGTGTCACAGTTGGACTATCTTTCTCCCCACCATGGAGTCCTTTCAAATGTACATTGATGTTTCACTTTTTCACTTGCTATATTTATTTTTTATTTGCTCCCAAGACCACTTAACACTGCCAGGGCTGCAACTGAAAGAATACAGTGATAATTGTCTTATAGGAGGAACTTACATAGGGACCAAACAAGGGGTTAATGAGACAAGCAATACACTAACAAGAACTAAACTGAACATAGAAACAGGCAAACTAAAACACACAGAACATAAATATAACGACAGTACCCCCCCCCCTTCAGGCGCGGCTCCAGCCGCAAGACAAAAGGAAAAAAGGGCGGGGCACGAAGGCAGAGGCAGTGCCTCAGGATGGGAACCAGAAACTGGAGCTGGCGGATACTCCGCCTCGGTGCGGGAACCAGGAGACAGAGCCGGTGGAGGGGGATCAGCAGCCAGCGGAGGAGGAGGATCAGGAACCGGAGCCAGTGGAGGGGAATCAGGAACCGGCGGAGCAAGGACTGGGGCGGCGGCAGGCCGCGGAGCAGGCCACGGATCAGGGTGCTCATTGGGGTGCCGCGGAGGTTGGGCCCTATGGATGGCTACACGACTAAATAGAATCTTGTTATTAGGCTACAACAAAATGTACCTGCAGTTACAAAACTTCGCTGCTATCTGCTTTTGGACCTGGATCATAACTGTAATCCCTTTTTGCTATAAGCTGCGATGCAGCTCCTGCCATTGTAATGTCAGATCCTTCCATTTTGTCTTGCTTCTGCAGCTCAACAACATTGCTAAAGATGTTTTTCAAGGGTACAAATCATCATATTTAATTTTATAATGTATTTATTTTCTTTCCTGTGAATGGCAGGCATATTTACGTTCCATTTATGTTTTGTTACTTAATTTTCCACTGTTCAGATCTTTAGCAAACGAGCCGACAAAATCCGACGTTATACCTAGGGTTGCCAGATTCTCTAATGATGTAGGCCCAATCACCCGCGGACTCCACATAACAAACGGACACTGTCATTAAAAATAGCCCAATTAAGGGGAAACTGTCCCATTTGGCAACGCTGGCTACACTCCCACGCATTCACAAATTGGTCGATCATACAAATGCATTATGGAATCATAAAAAATATAGATGTTTATCACTTCAATGTCAACTAAATAGTATATAGCAAATTAATCATAATATAATTTTCTTCTGCTTGCTATAATTTTTTTAACCATAAGATAAACTTCTTGGGGGCCCCTGTGATTGGCTGCCAAGTGTGCCGCACACCCATCGCACCCATTAAAGCTCCGCCTCTGTTGTCCAGTCCTTACGATATGTGGGAGGCTGCAGAACAAGGCTTGAAGCGGCAGATGGACTAGGCAGGACTCTGGACTCTGGGCAGGACTCTGGGCAGCCCGCTGGCATTGCCGCCATTGTTGCTGGGCTGTGTCCTGGGATGGCCACAGGGATGACCAGCCCTACAATGGGTGACGGTAGGGGTCCTCCTCCTTGGAGTCAGAATCCAGCCATCCGAGGAGTTCCCCTACCGTCCACCTCTGTTGTGTCCTTTGTATTCGGTTGGTCATTTTGTCACATTCAGTAGAAGGCAGGATACAGGTGCAGAGGTCTCAAACAAACTGACTTTAATAAGCACATTCATGAACATGGAACGTCTACAGGAACAACAGCGACAGAAACAATGACCAACAAAAAACACTGGGGCAGGAGGAACTTACATAGGGACAAACAAGGGGTTAACAAGACAGAGGTGTACAAATGCATTGAGGGTATATCAATATGTACTATACAGTCTAAACTATAGATTGTTAACCCATGAAATTAGAGCTGAACAGATAAACTGAATGAAGATATTGGTTATATTGAAGAAACTGGAACATCATACATAACTATCTACAGCTCTGATGAGCGGTGATGCTGCAGGTGGTCGGTCAGAGGAACAGGCCCGACCTGAGGTCAGGTCAGTAGAGATGCTCCAGGTGAAGCCCCTCTGCCACACTCAGGTGGAGGTCGTGGGTAGCCTGGTGGACAAGGTGATTCATGGAGAGGGCCAGGAGAAGGATGAGGTTCTTGTGGCAAAACCGATCCCCACTCCCCCCTTATCCACGGCAGTGGAAGTCAGAGAGGTCCAGGAGAGCCTGATGGACAAGGTCAGTCTGAGTCTTCTAGCCAGCGCTTGACTTGGGCTAAAATAAGTTCAGGAACTGCCAAATTGCACATAAGACTATGTTCATCAAAATGTATGTGTTAATAAGGCTTGTTCCAATAAGGCTTGCTCTTTTGCCAAAAAAAGGAACCGGAATGCTGTTTGCTGTTCCGACCAAAGTCAAGCACTGCTACATTAGTATTAGACTTTTATATTTAGTTAACATTTAAATTAAGCCAGTCTATGCAAGATACAGTTGTGCTCATAAGTTTGCATAGAAATTGTGAAATTTTGGCATTGATTTTGAAAATATGACTGTTCATGCAAAAAAAACCATTTTATTTAAGTATAGTGATCATATGAAGCCATTTATTATCACATAGTTATTTGGCTTCTTTTTAAATCATAATGATAACAGAAATCACCCAAATGGCCTTGATCAAAAGTTTACATAGCCTTAAATGTTTGGCCTTGTTACAGATACACAAGGTGACACATACAGGTGAAAATGACAATTAAAGGTGAATTCCCCACACCTGTGGCTTTTTAAATTGTACTTAATGTCTGTATAAATAGTCAATGAGTTTGTTAGCTCTCATGTGGATGCATTGAGCAGGCTAGATACTGAGCCATGGGGAGCAGAACAGAACTGTCAAAAGAACTGCGTAACAAGGTAATTGAACTTTATAAAGATGGAAAAGGATATAAAAAGATATACAAAGCCTTGCAAATGCCAGTCAGTACTGTTCAATCACTTATTAAGAAGAGGAAAATTCGGGGATCTCTTGATACCAAGCCAAGGACAGGTAGACCAAGAAAGATTTCAGCCAAAACTGCCAGAGGAATATTTTGGGAGACAAAGAAAACCCCACAGGTAACCTCAGAAGAAATACAGGCTGCTCTGGAAAAAGACAGTGTGGTTGTTTCAATGAGCACAATACGACAATACTTGAACAAAAATGAGCTATATGGCAGAGTTGCCAGAAAGAAGCCTTTACAGCGCCAATGCCACAAGAAAGCACAATTACAATATGCCCGACCAAAATAGAGCTTTATGGTCACAACCATAAGCGCTATGTTTAGAGAGGGGTCAACAAGGGCTATAGTGAACAGAATACCATTCTCACTGTAAAGCATGGTGGTGGCTCACTGATGTTTTGTGGGTGTGTGAGCTCTAAAGGCACGGGGAATCTTGTGAAAATTGATGGCTAGATGAATGCAGCATGTTATTAGAAAATACTGGCAGACAATTTGCATTCTTCTGCACAAAAGCTGCGCATGGGTTGTTTTTGGAATTTCCAGCACGACAATGACCCTAAGCACAAGGCCAAGTTGACCCACCAGTGGTTACAGCAGAAAAAGGTGAAGGTTCTGGAGTGGCCATCACAGTCTCCTGACCTTAATATCATCAAGCCACACTGGGGAGATCTCAAACGTTCATGCAAGACGACCAAAGACTTTGCATGACCTGGAGGCATTTTGCCGAGACGAATGGGCAGCTATACCTCCTGCCAGAATTCGGGGCCTCATAGACAACTATTACAAAAGACTGCATGTTGTCATTGACGTTAAAGCAAGCAATACACAGTATTAAGAACTAAGGGTATGCAGACTTCTGAACAGGGGTCAGTTTATTTATTTTATTTTTTTCTTTGTTACCATGTTTTGTTTTATGATTGTGCCATTCTGTTATGACCTACAGTTGAATGTGAATCCCATAAGAAATAAAAGATGTGTTTTGCCTGCTCACTCATGTTTTCTTTACAAATGGTACATTTATTACCAATACTCCAAGGTTATGCAAACTTTTGAGCACAACTGTATATGACATTGAGTACTTTAAAGTGTAGTAAAATCCTTTGAGGGGTAAGGAGAGCTAACATTACTAAGCCTTTTCCTCTTCCATGTTAAGGAGAAGACGGTTGAGGTTCTTGACCTAAACATTTCTACCATGATCCAAAAGGCCCTCAGAGACATTGAGGCCACAGTGAACTCCACAATGAAGACCAAGGTCATGCCAAAGCAGCTTGTGGTACTTGGTTCCACCATCAATCATATCATCACCTAGGTGCTGTCTCACTTAGATTAACCAGTCTTTCAGGAGGATGTCTATTTGGAGACAGCTGCTATCGTGGATGACACCAAAGCTCTTCTCTGGTCTATTCCCTGGGTTCAAGTCACAGAGGAGGAGGAGCTGTCTAACACCCAGTCCGTTGACTTCTATGAGGTGACCAAGGCTGTCATCAACAACCTGGATCAGGTGCTAGGCCCCAAACCACTGTTCGGAACTCTGGGAATAGGCTCACCCATTTTGACAAGGTACATTGTTCATCTTGTTGGTCTGTCCATTCCTGAGACAGTGCCTGATGTTTATGCTGCAAACCAAGAGGAGAGTCATATTAGTCAGGATATGGTGAACATCTGTCCTCTACCTGCTAAATTTGTCATCAGTGGAGAATTATTAGGTTACTTTGTGGTGATGTTTATTCTTCAATTTCAACCAATGAACAGACTCAGCTCTACGCAGCTCAACCAACAGGCTCTGCTCTTATTGGTGGTTAAAATGGCCTCAGTAGCATTAAACGTCTTGAGGAAGATCCTGGGTGTTTCTGTGGATGAACAGCTGTGAGCCCCCATCTGCAACATGAGACAGACGGTATTCTGCAAGCAGAGTGCCATGGTCCATAAATTTGTCTCAACAATCAACATAAAAAATGTGGTGGCTAATAAGGATCTGCTGGTCATTTCCACCATACCCCAGGCCATCTGTGAGGGAAATTTGATCGTGTACAAGGACATCAGTGTAACCTATCCACATCAAGTCCCCGGTCCACACCGTCCAATAGCCAAGAGCTATGAAGAGGCTATGAAGACAAAGCTGTTTGCGCTAACTTTACCTGAGGACCTGAAAAAGACAATCTACCATCATTACGGGTCCCGGGGTGGGAAACTGCCACTTTTACAGAAAGCTTTTCCACCTCTGACTAGCCATGACAAGATCGAGTACATCCGGCGTGTTACTCTGCCTCTCTCCTCTAAAAGAGACACAGTGTGGATCCATCCTAAATACTTCTTTTGGGACTATGATGAAGAAGAGACATCAGGTAACACAGTGCCTAACAACCTTCTGGCTCTTAATGTCAGCCAGGCTACCTTTTTAAACCAGTTTCCACTAACCAACGTATTCCAATCCACCACAACAGACTTCACTGACTGCAAAACAACCCCTAGGTATGAGCCAGACATGGTCAAAGTGCAAACAGGGATTATAACAGATACCTCTGAGGTGGCTAGTAGTGACCAGTTTGGAGTGGAAACACAACAGGATCAACCTCCATCTGGGCCTAAGATTAAACCAAAACCAGTGAAACCCCAGAGAAAGCATTCTAAAAAGATTAAAGCTTACATAAAATCAGGACAGTATTTGAAAGACAGAAAGAGAAAAAGTGATCATGAAAAACAGTGCATTGGGGAGTCTGCAAAGTGATTAACTTTAATACAGTGAGGGAAAAAATTATTTGATCCCCTGCTGATTTTGTACGTTTGCCCACTGACAAAGAAATGATCAGTCTATAATTTTAATGCTAGGTTTATTTGAACAGTGAGAGACAGAATAACAACAAAAACATCCAGAAAAACGCATGTCAAAAATGTTATAAATTGATTTGCATTTTAATGAGTGAAATAAGTATTTGATCCTCTCTCAATCAGAAAGATTTCTGTCTCCCAGGTGTCTTTTATACAGGTAACGAGCTGAGATGAGGAGCACACTCTTAAAGGGAGTGCTCCTAATCTCAGCTTGTTACCTGTATAAAAGACACCCGTCCACAGAAGCAATCAATCAATCAGATTCCAAACTCTCTACCATGGCCAAGGACAAAGAGATGTCCAAGGATGTCAGGGACAAGATTGTAGACCTACACAAGGATGGAATGGGCTACAAGACCCTCGCCAAGCAGCTTGGTGAGAAGTTGACAACAGTTGGTGCGATTATTCGCAAATGGAAGAAACACAAAAGAACTGTCAGTCTCCCTCGGTCTGGGGCTCCATGCAAGATCTCACCTTGTTGAGTTGCAATGATCATGAGAACGTTGAGGAATCAGCCCAGAACTACACGGGAGGACCTTGTCAATGATCTCAAGGCAGCTGGGACCATAGTCACCAAGAAAACAATTGGTAACACACTACGCCGTGAAGGACTGAAATCCTGCAGTGCCCGCAAGGTCCCCCTGCACAAGAAAAGCACATGTACAGGCTCGTCTGAAGTTTGCCAATGAACATCTGAATGATTCAGAGAACTGGGTGAAAGTGTTGTGGTCAGATGAGACCAAAATCAAGCTCTTTGGGACCAGATGAGACCAAAATCAACTCAACTCGCCGTGTTTGGAGGAGGAGGAATGCTGCCTATGACCACAAGAACCATCCCCACCGCCAAACATGGAGGTGGAAACATTATGCTTTGGGGGTGTTTTTCTGCTAAGGGGACAGGACAACTTCACCGCATCAAAGGGACGATGGACGGGGCCATGTACCGTCAAATCTTGGGTGAGAACCTCCTTCCCTCAGCCAGGGCATTGAAAATGGGTCGTGGATGGGTATTCCAGCATGACAATGACCCAAAACACACGGCC
>JACXGI010018014.1:0-13764 GCA_016801175.1 Esox masquinongy | reverse complement strand
GTTTTTTTTTTTTATCGTTATTTGAACCCATATATCAATTGCGTGCCTCAGTTGTTGTGTGTGTGATCATCATGCGTGCAAAGTTGGGTGCACATAACCAGATTAGTGACCGATGAAGCGCTAGTTTAACCTCCTGAAACCCTGTGTCCACATATGAGGACACTATGTTTTAGGCTTCCTGCATCATGTACTTCATTCTGCTGTGCTGGTGCATGTAACATGCATTACTTTGAATACCTCACTGGTACTGACAAATGCAGTATACACAATGATGTACAGTATATAAATAAAACACTTTGACTGCATATGTCATTAGTAGGTGTGCCCTTATTTGTTGCCATGTGAAGACATTGAAATGCACACACACTTATTGCACACACACGTACATATACTCATTCACACTGTTTGCAAGAGTGTACATTTTCTGTTTTGATGAAAACAGTTGAAATGAACAGTTTTCTACTTGTTTACACATTGGTGACTTTGTGTTATGTAAAATAAACCCAATGTCATCATAATTTCTTTATAAAAGTACTTCCTGTTCTAAGACAATGCTTAGATATTATACTTATCAGGTCCTACTAATCCCAAATAATTAAGAGAAATTAAAAATGCCTACATTATCAAAGCTCAGGTCTTAGGAGGTTAACGTTCTCCGGTTTTGGTTGGTTGGTTGGCTGGTAAAAACAGAGTATATCTATTATAATATTAGACCCGTATAAAATTTGATTTAGTTATCTACGATCAACTTATCTTTGTCAGAACAATGATAGGCGATAGGCCTACTGTACCTGGTGTTATATCTTTTTCAGGAATTTACAGGAATTGTTTAGAAGATTAGGCAACTATGTTAGGTAGCTGTTACATGGCACTGTATTCAAGATAAAACGTTATATGGAATTTATCATGATATTTGAGGAGAAAAGGTGTGTTGGGAAGCACTCTGCCAAAGGATGATGATTTCCATTTGATGCAGCCACCTCAACTCCATACAGGTAGGCCTTTTAATTCTGCTTGCTTTGCATCTCAGAAAATTGCGTTCATTGGTTATCATTGGCTGCTGGCGACATTGACTTTAAGCTAAGAGTGCAGGTGTGTAATCACAGTTTATTTCTTTAATTTGTGTTTAGGAAATTCATTGCTGGTGGCCCTAATAATTGCAGGTTACGTTCGCGCGGGTAAAACGTATTTGTGTGGTAGTTGTGGAGCAAAACATCAGACTACAGATTTAGAGTACGGGCGAAAAGCTACGGATATCTTGATTCTAATACAATAATGTCAATACCCTTTTCGAGAAATTGCCATTTATTTTTCAACGATGTTTTGAAGCAATAAAAAAACATAAATTAAACCCAAATAAAAGAATAGGCTAACACGTCCTTAAATTTTGGGTTCTGTTCAGATTATGGAAGATCAAGGGTTATTGGATTAATTGGAATGACTGAATATCTGACAGACCTTTAGCGTGTAATGTAGTGATTTTGTAAAAGCCCTTTGCGACAGCTGCTGATGTAAACACATTTGATTGATTGATTAATGTAGAGATTGCCCAATCATATTGAAGTAGAAAGCAATGGTTTAGAATATGGGACGCCGGTTTCAAATGTTGCGCGTTCTATAATCTTGCTCAGTTTATTCACATTTAGCATTGCCAAATATTAAAAAAATGCATTACAAGTTTCAACTGTCACTTTTTCAAACATTTAGAGAGAAATGCATGTAGATTCATGCAATAACTTTTCCAAGAGTAGTGTTCTGCAGTAACGCAAAATTATAAAATAGTATCTTAAATGAAAATGTTAAATCTAAATGTAATTGTTAAATATAAATGTAAATGTTAAATGTCAATGTTAAGTGTAAATGTTAAATCTAATTGTAAATGTTAAATGTAAATGTTAAATATACATGTAAATGTTAAATATAAATTTAAATGTTAAATGTAAATATGAATGTTAAATCTAAATGTTAAATCTTCAAAACGGAATATTACTGCCATTACGGTAATTGGCCACATCAGGCTGTTGCCTCAAAACGGCAAGTCCGAATTAACAATAATTCAAAATAATGATTAAATTATAAAATATGTGGAAACAATTCAGTGTTGCTTTATTATTGATCACTGTGTGTGCTTATACATTAACTCAGTAACTGAACTGCGGAGACTATATCAAAACGTCATTACTGTAAAGGATTACATTGAAAGGGGATGTATGTAGGATTTACTCTCCATGTGGAAGATAGGTGAATTGCAATAAAAACTATTCTCTTTGAAACCAACCCTGATCAAAACTAATATCACTAAAACTGATAAGCAAATGTATTGGTAAGTGTCAGACTGAAGGTGAGGGTGGGTGGAATCATACAAAACTAGAGTCATACTGTATTTGGACAAAAAGCATACTATTCGGTCCTTTGTAGGATGAATATATAGTTACAACACTGTACTGTCAACAGATTCCTGCAGACTGGTGCTTCCTGGATGTACCCATGAGCCCCATGGAACCTGTTAAAGGTCAGGGAGGATTGGGTGGGAATGCATGCAAGGGATGGAATGAAAACCAAGTGGGCTCCACATATTATGTTAAAAAGTATCCAACTAGTACCAGATCAACTGCTTCATGCAGGCAGCTAGGGTATACTTTTCGCAATACTAAGACAGGAATGATCAGCTAAATTTGGCCAACACTGGACCTTGTTATCGTGGCAGAGGAGTACTGTAATATGAAAGTGAAATGAGGCCAAAAGAGATTCCATATGGCTCAGTCACATATGCTGAGACAACTCAGACCTGTTCACTGAAAACCAAACATCAGAAGTGGATATGCTCTCAGAATGACAGCTAGAATGACACTGCAGTCTTTTATTATTTCCTTTAATACACTACATCACGTTAAGCTTTGGCCTTCAAATATTTCTCTCCATTTAAAATGTGTGGGTATTAGTTATCCCAATTAGGAGAAATGTGATTTGGCTAAAGCAAGGTGAACTGTTTAAATTGTCATGCATTTACCCTGAAATACAGTATGTCCTTATTAAGGATGAAAGATTGTTTCTCTTTTTTTAACAAAAAAGCTGAAAACTGAGTCAGAACAACACTCCATTCCACTAGACCTGTAATGTGATTTTCAGCTTTTTTTTTTTTTAAGTATTGTGTTAAACTGACAAACGTTTCTTATTACGTTTACCTTCAACACAAAGAGCATCAATGAACTGTATGGCTTTTGCCACTGGCCGTTTTAATAGCTTATTAATCATTCGTGAATGATATCGGTACAATAACTACAGTGTCAATATAGGTGACGATAACAGACGTTTTCATCAAGTGAAAAGACGAGAGAATCGTGTTGTAAGCAAAGTTTTTGTCTATCCTGAACATATCCTAAGACATAATTCAAAAATCCACCAGAAATAGTCGCAATAACAGTAAAGTTTCATTTTAGGCTTCCTATAACGTAGCTACAGTACTGAAGGTTGTAGCCAGAAAAGTTTTTGTCTATCCTGAACAAATTCTCTTTTGCCACTGGCCGTTTTAACAGCTAATTACCCATTCATGAATGACATTGATACAGTATCTATCAATATAGGTGACGATAACAGACATTTTCTTCAAGTGAAAAGACGAGAGTATCATGTAGCCAGCGAAGCGTTTGTCCTGAACAAATCCTGAGGCATAATGTGTTTTGACTGTGACGGGGAGTCAAACGCAGTACTTATTGTTCGGTAGTCTGCGTCTCTAACCTCTATGCTATTTAACAAGGGCAGTCAGTTTACTCACTCACCCACTCTCTCAGTTAGTCAGTAAGAGACATTCGCTCTTCTAGGCCGGCTTACGCGGTCCGGCAAAAATTGTGTCCCAATCAGTAGAGTTCCCGAGACTCGGCGCTTTGAAGCTGTTGTGGCGGCTTGTGGTGGCCCAACTCCTTACTGAGAGACTTTATTTTGGTTTTTATGTTAATTTGTCACCCCTGTGTATGTGGTAGAGATGAGGGACAGTCTTGTATTGTAGTAAAAGCCAATTTCCTTTATGGTGTGTCATCACTTACTGCCACTAGATGGTAGTATTGAACTGTTCAGTAAAAGCAGCTCTGCAGATTGAGACTATTAAGTGTTTGCTGAATGTTGTTGTGGGCAGGCCTGTGTCTACCATTGAGGACACCAAGGTCATGTCCCATGTTTCTTTTTTTTACATGTGGAGAAAGTAGTCAACTGATAACAAATCTGTTCTAAAGCAAAGATGTTAAAGAATTCAATATAACTGTCTGCTTGTACATTTTGCCATTGTGATGACTGCGTGGTGAAGTGAAGCCAAGCAGTTAGACAATGTTCTTTGTTTCAAAACACATGCTTAATGGGGCATTCACATCAGAGGTATCATGCACTGCTCTTTATGCAAGGTTGAGCGCCTACGGTATACAAGGCATGACATCAAGATGTCTACTGACGTTAGCAACTATATCCACCCTTATTCAATAACTACTGTAGTATAAATGAAAAACAAATTACTAACTGGAAATGTGATTGATGTGCTTATCCCTCCCATTCACATGCCATGTTAGTAAGGTCCTGGTATCAACGACTTCAAGAGTCAAAGTTCTGATTATTTCAACTTTGAGCACGGTGACTCTTTTTGTTATCAAGTTTTTATTGAAAGCACAAATAACAGTGCACAGACAGAAGAGCATGATCGGTGTGACAAAGAGTCGTAACTGCGACTATCAACTGCGAAATATCAGATTACTGCGAAATATCAGATTTTTTTATTATTTGCAGTTTTGTGTAAAAAACAGTCCATATTACGCGTACTTTTACATAACGTGCACGTGACACCAAGCGATCAAAATGTTTTCAGGCTTTCATCCTATTCCGCCGTTGCTTTGGCCTTAGTCTGTTTTAAGGAATATGCTCAAAAACATTGTAATTCTTTTTAATCAGCTCTGATAATATTGTTAAATGTTACTGTAAATGGATTATTATATATACGTATAATTTAAAGCAGCTGATATATCCCTGGAGTAGCCTACACGAGACAGGCTCTGGCGCGTCTGTGTGTTTGTGTGTGTGTCTACTAACACACTACTTGCCTAAACTATATAAAAAAAAAAACAAGTGTAAAAAAACAGTAATTTTCTGGCAGCTGGGGTGCCAGAAAAATACAGTTAAAAAACAGATTTATGTTGTAAAACTACGTATCATAAAATGACATTATTAATCTGTAGAAATACGGAAGTTTACTTAACTTCAAATCAAGTATATTTATGTAATTTCCCCCAAATTCTCCCTTTTTTTGCTGTCATCAATAGCTTTTAAAAATGTTTGTTCTTCAAGTTTATTGCATTTGTACATCAGCTATTTGTATTTTGATGACTCAGGCCTTACCAACTTCTACCAGACACAACATTGGCAGAAATATGCAAGAGTCAGAGCTCCCAAAGCATTTCTCATAAAGCAGCAAATCACACCAAATAGAATTGTCTTCTTTTCTATGGTTGGCAGACAATCATGACCATAATCCCCAAAAAACATTCCAAAGGGTAACACTGTACATAAAGAACAAGATGGCAAAAAAAACCAAAGCTCTGTCACCTTCATATCAATTACAACAAACATAAACATTAACAAAAAGAACTGCCACAAAGCATGCTGGGATATCAATAATAAAACAGAAATACTCTGTATTTATACAGGGTTTTTTTTGTAAACTGGAAAGGTTTACATCAATAATGTTCCAAAGCAACAAAATATGTACATCAATTTTGTTAAGCTGGAGTTACTTACAAGTTAAGACAGACTAGTGGCATGCAAAAAGTGTTAAAAAGAATACAGGAGAGGGGTTGTTCAACCCTGAAACCCTATGTTGTCGCACCAAATGCAAATAGATGGAGACCCATCTGAGAACACGACCATTAGACATGCATAGTGTTTATGAAAGCACTGAGCCAGAACAGGCAAATATGAGTTAGCACAGATGTTTGTGTGTCTTCAGGTGCATGTGTGTGAGAGCAGGAAAGCACATTTGTGTATGCATGTGTAAAGGCACGTGTGAATGGTGCTTCACTTCTTTCAAGGAACTGTGGGACTGTTGTTTGACCGTTTTTCAGTGCTACAGGTGTGGTATCAGGGGGATAGAGAGAGAGGAAGCTGCTTTTGCATAACATTATTATTAGACAGATCTGATCTCAGACGTCATCTTGTGTGATTCATTGCTTCATCTGAAAAGAGACAGAAACACATTATATACGGTATATATATATAAAAAATTAACAAAAATCGTAATGTTTTTGTGGCCTTCATTAAAAAGGGTGCAATCTCATGGACTAAGCTACGGTGCATTTTTAAGCGCTAGTGCTGGCACCAACAGTGAGTCAAGATGTTGAAGGTATATTAAAGAGTGTATTCACATGTAGGAAATTTGTCTATTGAACCTCCATCCTTTCAAATTAGACAAACCATCCCCTATCAAGCTACACTGCTTTTTATCACATTGTTTGACCAAACAGTACTGAATCAACCGAGGGGGAAAGAAGAGTGGTTCTCAGTTTGATGTTAGTGCCTGATGTGAGTTCCAATGAGAAACGCTTTAGCCATTTTATCAAACAAATCAAAGATTTTATGCAACTCATGGCAACTGACTGGACAGTCGCTGATGCTTAATGCCTCCTCTATGACTCGATAATTTCAATGCTACAAGTCATTGTGAATCTTTTTTCACATTTGCATTACAATTAGTAATTTTTCTTGTTTTCGCTGCTCTAAAAATATCATTTTTGTTTGTAAATTTTATGTATATAATGCAAAAGTATCCATAAAATTTTCAAGGTAACAGTTATGATACCTTACAAAAATGCATAAAAGATCAAATACTTATGTAATAACTTAGTGTATTTTGATTTACATCAAGTTATTTAGTATATGGCCAAATATTTTTTTCTGTTTTCTGATCATGGCAATTATTTTTTCTGATTTTATTAAATTTGACATCATTTTCTAAACCTTGACATTTATAGTACTTGGCATAAATTATATACTATGTAGGCAAAACTATGTGATTTCAAATGCAGTAATGTTTATTATCCAGTCTCAGCATTAGCAGGACACATTTAACAAAGAACAGTAATGGAAACAATTTCAACACAGGACTGCGGGAAGACTGACATATTACAACACACCATACAGGAAGATTTCACATTAGCCAATACTCATGTTGACAGTCTGCAAAACAATGACAACACGAACATGTTAACTTTACAATGAACGATCAACAACATCACATAGGACGAATGGGAACATTTCTGTCCCACGGCAAGGGTTGGGTGGTATTTGCTTGCATGTGGTAGATTTTAATCCAATAAACTAAAAACTGGAAATCAACCTAGGTAATTACTATCCGAGATTACAGTCAGATTTTTAAATATGGGACTACATCTGAGAACTTAAGATATCATACCAAGAGGAATATTTTGTTAAACTTTGACAACATTATTATCATGTAGCTCAAATGTTCTTCTCACATGCTTTCATATATTAAATTGTCATGCAAATTTACGTTGGATTGCTTCTTTTGTATTTAAACTGGTTGAATAAATAAGTAACGCTTTGAAACTATTTATACCTGGCTTGCAGGTCTATGGGACAGTCTTTTCAACTACTTCCACTCTTGTGGTGTTAGCAACATGACACCTGTTTTAAATGCATTATTCTTAGATATTTACAAATAGTTTTGGTTGAGTTTGACTGAATTAGCTATGAAAGTTCCCAATAAGTAGACCAATTCTGGGACCCAATTTTGACATAAATCAAAAATATAAAAATAGTCACTGGTTTAGGTTGCATTTCTTATCAAAGCATGTTGAATTACTTTATAATTGGACTTAAAAAGTTTTACATTTTCTGCAATATTTTGGTGCAATCTGAAAACATTATATACTTTTTTATTTAATATTTTTTCAAGTCATTCACCCACCCTGCTGCAACACGATAGACACAAACACAGACCTTATTAATTACTCTGACCGAAAGAGGATGCATTTACAAATACCGTATCTCAATTTGAGCTTCCTGTTGTTGAAGGAAATGCACATTTGTTGTTTTTGAAAAATATATCATCCACATTTCTTTTTCCTGCTTTGTGTAATTGGCTGAAATTAATTCACAGCAGATGTAAGAGTAACATCAATTAACAAGGCATGCATTACCCAAGGCCTTCGACACGCTTATCTCTCTAGGTGCAGTGTCAGTACCCAACCCAGGGTGTGTGACAGAGCAGGAGAATTTCACATTTTTGTCCCATTTCCCTTTGCTGGTGGTGAAGATGCTGGTGATGGTGTAACTGCCGCTATGGGTTTTCTGAGGTGGGCTAGTAATGCCTTCCTGTTCTTGTTCATCTTGGGGGGTGCTACCATCTTTCCACAATATATAGAAGTCACAAAGAGATGGACTGACCACCAGGCAGACCAGGGTCACAGCCCCTTTTTCAATGATGTACACCTCTGGGAGAATGTGGACAGACACTGAAAAGTCTTTGCCTGCAAGAAGATTGATGATAAAAGGGAAACATTACAATCATATATGTGTAGAGCTGGGTGAAATGGATGAGAAGCCATAACATGTTGAATTAACTGAATTGAACTGAAGACCACAAATCATCATCAACATCTGTTCTTTTCTGTATAGTTTTAAAACTGCTATATTTCAATGTTGCAGGTGTCAGTTGTCACCAAACTCACCTATAGCAGCAGACGTCCATCAAATTGACCTTCACAAATCTTTAGTTTAGGCTACTTATCATAAAGAAGAAGATAGACAGAATATCTAAAATAAGTGATCAGTCCCTGCTTTTATGCATGTTGCAAACTCAATTTGAAAAACATTTTCATGATCAGTTGGATATCCAATCTAGTGGTCACTAAGCCTGTTCCTAGAGCACCAGATCGATGTACAAGGTCTGTTCCAGCACATATCTATTACACTTCAACAAAGCAACGTCTTAATAGTTGATTTGCTGACACGTGTGTTATCCTTGGGCGAGAGCAAACGTATACACAACCTGTGCTTCACCCTTTACTGACAACTGCAAAACCACAACCAAATTGACTTGTTTTCAAATGTTTCCAATTACATACATCCACGATTGATGGCAAGTTCCTGATTTGCTGTTGGGATGCCATTTATCTCTGCAGAACACTGGACAGTATTCACTCCAACCCAGTCATTCCGTCCATGGTCAGAGAGCTGACTTTCCTGGGTTTTTGTTGGTCATCTTTAAATTCCTTAGTGATACCTGTCTGGGACTGTTTGTTGACCTTCCAGGTGATTCTGGCGTTATGAACTGCATTTGAGTTTGTGCCACTGATGACACATTCCAGCACTGCTTGATTGTTCACAAACAAGTTTTTCACTTTCGGTGGGTTCAGTGTCACTGTCAACGGTTCTTGGAGTGGGAGAAACATTTGCACATGTTAATGTTACAGATGATAAAATACACAGAGGTCATATGTGTGTGTACACTCTTATGTGTTCATTCATGCATGCCTGACATCAGCAGTCTTCTCCAGTGTACAGACCTGATTTAAAGGTCTCTCCGCTGATGGATTTGCCCTGGTGCTTGACTTCACATTGGTACTTAGCATTGATTTCCCACTCAGTGTTGCTGACCTTCAGCACACTGCTGGCTCCAAAAAGACCTGATGGCTGTTGTTGACCTTCAGTACTGGTTGGGCCCTCCACATTCATGCCATCCTTTTTCCAGGTAAAAGTGATCGTCTTGGGTTGGAAATCTTCAATCATACACATCAGGTACTGGGTGGAGCCACTGGACGCCGACAGCAAAAACACTGTTGGACTCTTGGTGACTGAGTGGCAAGAGAGAAAGGAAATGGGAAAAGCATGTTGTTATATGAGTAAGAAATTTAAGTAATAGCAATTACCACAAACATAATTCTATTATCAAGTTTTCTAAACAGTAAAGATGTAGGGAACACAAATTATTTGGACAGTGACCTTGTTCTTTCTTTGCACTCTGTTTTCCAACACATTGGATTTGAAATGATGCAATAACTATTGGGGTAAAGAGCAGACTGTCAGATTTAATTTGATGGTATTTACATTTATTGAACCATTTACAAATTACCACACCTTTTGTTTACAGTCCCCCTATTGCACGTAGGATTTTTTTAGCTTTGTTTTTATCCAGGGAAATAAGGCTATATAATATAGAGAAAATAAAAAAAAGTACACATGACTACTTTATAGTACTGAACATGACTTCATAATACTTTATTGTATACATTATGTTACATACACGTAAATTCTTTCAGAACCTTAAAATGGAGGAACTAACAAAAAATGTGCTTACCATTACCAAAATAGGATTTCATTAAACTGGTTCCTGGATCATGGGAGTTTTTCATTTAACCTGTTCAGGGTTGATGTGTCCTCACAAGACTGCAGGGTTTTTGTACAACATAATATCACTGTGGTCCAGGTATAAAGTCACAGTGATGCTCACCATAACGAAAACCTCCCACCATAACCACAATACACCCTGCTCAATTAGGATTGCAGCACAGTCAGATGGTATGTGAACAGGTCAAAATACACCCTGCTTGATTAAGGCTGCAACACAGTCAGATGGTATGTGAACAATACAATACAAAATCTCTGCATTTAGAATTGTGGGTAACATTTGACTTAATTCCTGCAGAACAGTAGGAATGATGTAAAATGATGAATATGAATAAGCAGGCATCTCTGATTCTGATTGCTGATAGTGTCACACTGTATCACCGATTAGAAATGATGACACATGCTGCAGGTGTCATGAGTGGAGGTGAAGCAGGAACTAAGCGTGGATTTGAAATGCAACAAAAGGTTTCTTTAATGGGGAAACTGGGGCAGGAACAAACAGAAAACTGTCAGGAAAACAGGCAGGCAGGGAAAACCACAAACTGGTGGCTGGGACAGAAAAACTAAGCAATGACAGACAAAGGGCTAACAGCAGAGGCCAAACTAAATAGGGAGCTAACGAGGACTAAACAACAAACAGGTGAAATCAATCAGAAACAAAAGGGACAAGCCACGTTAAGGAACACAAGCAAAAAACAAAACAGAACCTTACAGCAGGAGAGAGATGAGCTCACTGGAGAAGGGAATTTGGGGATGGTGATATGGAGATGGTCGCACAGTATATGGTGTGAAGTTTGATTGAACTTGTTTTGATGCATTTAATGTATTCTAAATTGTTTCAACGTTTGGTTAAAAACTGGTATAAGAAATGATTGCATTGGAAATTACTTTTTCTTCATTTCAAAAATGTTCAACATTATACTTTGAATAAGAAAACATATACATAAAATGTAATCAGGACAGTCTCTTATTATAGTAAAAGCTATTTCCTTCATGGTGTGATTTCACATAATGGCACTTGATCAGGGATCTCCAAACTTTTAGGCATGAGAACTATGTCTAAAAAATATAGTATTTCATGAGCTAATCAATCCATGTTTGCTTTCAACCAGGCACATTCATCTATTCTACTCTCCCCTAAAGAGACATTATGTTTTGACAGCATGCCTGATAATGTAATACACCACTGAAAGGGGGTTTAAATATATGATGAATCTTTTATAATTTCAGTTCACATCTTAGAAAAAAAAATGTTTTGTATTTTCCAGCAAACAACTGTTTTAGACAAACAACAAATAATTATACAAATAATGCACTTACTGATGATACATTGTGATGTATTATTCCAGAGGTTCCCAAACTAGGGGTCACGACCCCATGTGGGGTCATCTGATATGAAAATGGGGTCGGGGGAGAATGTTAAAAAATTGACTTGCATAGCCTCATACAAAAAAAATAATGATTATACAATTTTTCTTCACATGGTTGGGGTCGCGATCATTTTTAGATATCGAAATGGGTTCGTCGGCCCAAAAAGTTTGGGAACCCCTGCATTATTCAATCAGGTAAACTTTCAGTTTTGAGTAGGTGTTGAGGAAATGTCCAAAGTGTTTCTGGCCACATAAGATTGTCGTTTGGCGTTTATCGTTATTAACAACTAACTGATCAAACTTATGCACCACTGGCGGCCTGGACTTTGCAGAGGCCTCCCCGCAAGGTCAGAGCTTGAGGCCCCTCCCCCAAAACACCCTCAAAATGTATCTCCATTTATTAGCTTATACCACTACCACTTACGTCAATAGACTGAAGGCTACCTTTAATTATACATGTTCAGTAATGGAAAAAAGAGAAATAAAAAAAAAAGTTTTAACTGGAAAAGCGCAATCACGCCAGCACAGCTAATGGACAGTGCTATATAGCCTATTGATCATTGTTCAACACCAAGGACAGCGCTATAACAGCTGTGGGCGGGGGGGATTAGGAGAAGAAAGGCTACAACCCAGGCAGTGATGTCGCGCACTTAATTGTGGCACCCCTTTTTTAATTTAGTCTAGTTTTAGTCATTTTAACTAAAATTACTTTCAGTAATTTATATTAGACACATTTATATCATTTGAATAATGATTTTGTCAAGTTTTTGTCAAAATGATGAAAACAGTGAGCCAAAATTCCCTTGTTTTAGTCACATTTTAGTCCAATCCCAATTATTGTCTCATTAACCTATAGTAGCCTAAACATATCACCATATCAAACAAGGCCAATGGAACATATAATGTTTCGCTTACAATACTGATATTGCCTACTATTAGGCCTATTTATTAAAATTTTTATTGCAGCGTTTTGCACAGTATGGAAGCGTGACATTTCCTAAATATTATTTGCCAGTGGAAAATTCGTATTGCACACGCATTATTGTTCGAGCAGTTTTGTTGACATGGAAATATCAGTTTGATATGTAAGAAAGAGGGTAGAACAGAAGATTCAAAAACGTTTTGATAGTTCACAAATTAGGGTATTGCCACGTCTCCAGGCATCACCACAGTCTTTGCCTGTGTGTATATATTGAGATGATGCGCTTTCAGAAGTCTTTTGATGACCTGAATGATCTGAAAGCACAACATAGAAAAAAAACTGTGACAACCTCTCTTTCCAAAACCCTCCAATCCAACTATTGTATTTACATTTGACTAAGATAATTTTGTGTCTCATTTTTGTTGTCACTATTTTTGTTGACGAAATTAATACTGATGTCACATTGGCACTGGCATACCGTAGTACGCCAAAACTTATGAAGCGATACAAACTCATGTGAAGCCAATCCTGTCGTAGATTTACCTACCAGCTGCTGTCTGACTGGGAAAACAGTATACAAACACACGATATATAGTAAAAATACCAAATTATTTTATGACAGAGGCCAATCACGGGCCCCCCACCGACCGCGGGCCCGGGTGCAACCGCACCTCGTGCACCCCCGATAGTTACGTCACTGCTGGTGAAGACGTGCTCCTGCTAGCTACCAGTGGAGGCAGTGTTTCGTCTGTCGAGGTGCTGATGGCTTCCTCTCTGGCTTGTCTAAATAAGGACGTAATCTTTGGGTGTTTTACACGAGCTTCTTCAGACAACACTATTGCTGGGCTTTTGAGCACCGCTTGAATATTTTTTTTACTCATGTCTACCGCCATCTATCAAAACATAATGATTAGCAATTTTGAAAGCGGTGTAATGCATGTAAGATACGCACAGGCCATTGTTGCCAGATTCTGGGATTTTGAGGCTATTTAGCCCCATTTTCGACTGAAAGGGGGAGAAAGATCTTTAATGTAGCCTAATTCACGGGTTTCCCTTACCTGGCAGTCGAAG